>OVAN01002035.1:0-35959 GCA_900406275.1 Anastatica hierochuntica | reverse complement strand
TTTCCTCGCAAATTTCTCTCGCAAATTGCGTGTTTTCTTGTAGTGAATATCAATGTTCGGTTGATATGTCTTCTCATTTACTCCAACAACAAACATGGGTGCATCTGCTGAAGGGGCATAAATGATAACTTTCTTGGCGCCACCCTGCACAGAAAATGAAAAGTAAAGTAAATCATAGGCCATATTAGCAGAGGATTGTTTTAGTTAATCTAAGCCCTGGTCTTAGATGTTAGCATCGGTGAAACTAGAAGACCGACAATTGTGTTCAGATGAAAAAAGAAAACCTTCAAATGTGATGAAGCTTTTCCAACGGTGGTGAATACTCCTGAAGACTCAACAACATATTCAGCTCCATGATTAGCCCATAGGATTTCAGCTGGGTCTCTGAGGAAGAACCAATGAGATGTCAGGCTCTAAAGGGAAGAGTTTTTTACCTTATCATATCACTAGGAAAAATATAATTCATAATATGAACACGTTTAAACATATATGATCGAGAGAACATTTCGAGTCAATACCTATTGCTGGCAACTTTGACCTGTTTTCCATTGATCTCCAAAGTAGAATCATCAATTACATTGATGGTTCCTTTGTAATTTCCATGAGTAGAATCATACTTGAACATATAAGCCTGCATAAGAGGGGAGATAAGATTTGCAGTAAGTTTGATACACAAGTATCCCACGCCTCTTAATATGATTTCTTTAAAACTATATTTGGTGGTTCAAGCAAACGAATAAGTTACTACAAGTTGGGAAGAGAGCATACGCAACAGTTATAAGAAATTATAGGCTAAAAATACAATGAAAAATAGTAGGAGCAAAACGACATTGTAAATTGAAAACTAGTAGGAGCAGAGCAGCATTGTAGGTTGCATCTACAAAAAGATAAGACAGTAATCATCTTTACCATATACTTGGCGTCTATGGATGGATCGTTGACTGCTACAACCTTAATATCATCCCTGAAAGTTGCAATGCGGAGGACCAACTTTCCTATCCGACCAAAACATGTCCCACACATAATAAAAATACACGCATCAGTAAGAAATGGAAAGGTAGAGGACTAGAATCACACCAGCATAAACTATCTGATGGTCGTGGATTACAAAATAAGTCCAAGAATGGATTAAAAAAAGAACATACCCTAAATCCCGACCTTTGTTTTTCCACCGCTTCTCGACCCTAGGCAAGTAAATCAAATCAAAGTTAGTTGTACAAGTGCATCACCAAACACAGCTATAAAAAAACAATAAATCTATTTTTCTTACTTCGAACAACAGGAGGTGCTTCTGTAGTCGTGGCCTTGATGGGTTGAACGCTTCTCACATTGCATTTTCTGAACATTTGAACATAAACCACTTGTGAGAAACAAAGAAAGCATCACATAAATTTACATGAGTTACAGAGTTTGACATTGAACTGTAAAAGTGAAGATGAACCAGTTGAAACCGCAACACCAGAAAACGAGGTCAGGTTGTGACTGAACCCAAGACTCAAAGTGACCTGATCATTCAAGACAAAAGATAAACCCACTGAAACTTCTTACAAATTTCTAACACAAGAGGTAGAATCAGAAGGAAAACAAAACCAGCATAGAAATCTCCAAACAGAATGAAAGCTCCCGAAGAATATAAAATCTTACTCTGCCTTTCATCTGCCTTTCATCGATTCAGATTCTCATCACATAACACAAGGCAAACAGCTAGAAATTCAAGGTTTCAACAACATGTGTAGAGAAGATAACGATACAATAGAAACCTCGAGTTTGCTTTTACACTGAAAAAATCAAACCTGAACCAAAGACAATACATCACCTCCTACTATCCACGAAAACTCAAGGCGAGACGAACATACAAAGTCGAGGTAGAACCAAGCAGAACGTAATCTAAAACACACCAGATTGAAAGACAGAATGGAAAAACGATTTATACCTGAGAAAGATCAAATGACGGCGATGTAAAAAGCTCGACACGAGGAACAGCGGCGGATCTGATGAGAGAAGAGAAAGCCATTGGTTACCAGAAAACAAAGAGATCTCGTCGCGAACTAACCCTAACCGCTTCTGCTATGAATGGCTTTAGTATGTAGTTGTAGACTCAAAAAAAATAAAAGGAACGTGAAGACTCCAAGAAAATGTCCGTTTAAGTAAACTATTAAAGAAATGCAAATTGCTATTGCACACACTGTTCTCTATTTAGAAGAATATTCTCATGTAAAATACGATTACGACTCTGCAGAGACGATGGTTGTGTTCCCACGCGGCAAAGCCCATCGTAACTATTCATATTCGATGAGGATGAAGGGCTGAGATTTCACGAAGGAAAACAAAGGACGCGTGTAATGGATCAAAGTTTTGGGTCCATAAATTGTGGGCCTGCGAATATATTTGAACAACGTTGACGTGTATTTGTCGCTTATCGAGTTTTTGACCGGGGTGAGCATAACAACCAAATATTTGAATTGAACCAACCCGAATAACCGGACTCTAGATAAAAATCGGTTCGTAAAAAAATTTTAACCGATTATTATATTTGGTATTTTGAGCTTCTAATATTATCCAAATCCAATTCAAATTTGAAGGATATCAAAATAGTTCAAAAAATCTAAAAAACCTCAACCGAACGCGAATATGATATCCAAAAAAATTTGAATTCGAAATTTAAAAGTTCATAGAAACCTGAAATATTTAAAACTATCAGTTATATCTTACACTCTTGATGAGTGACACATGGACGGTGGTGATACAATGGTAGTTAGAGTTAGTTAGAAGAAGAAACATAATGAAAACAGAACGTTGTTAAGTTTATATCATCTCTTATATATACTTTGTACATTCTTCTTTTGATGGTTAATGAGAAATCGATTCTATAATCTCTAGTATGGTATCAGAGCTCTAAATTTTCTCATTCTCTCTCTCTCTCAAATTTTTCGGGAAAATACACTTTCTTCTTCGTTTTTGAATCTATTTCATTGGATTTGAGTATCATTTTAGCTTGTAATGTTTAAGCTTCCTCGAGTGTTATCGATTCAACGATGCCGAAGAAGAAAACCAAGCTCAGAACTCAATCTAATTCCAACGATTCGGGTGAAGAAACTCTGAACATTCACCAATCTGGATCTCATCAATCAACAAACCAAATAGAAGATCCGATGAAACAGAATCACTCGTTTCAGGTCTCGATTCAATCGACAATCATCACAATCCTTTCTTGCTCCATTCTGGAGATCATCCTGGTATGTCAATAGTATCCGAGATTCTAATTGGAGATAACTACAACTCTAAGATCATTATAATGCGTAGTAGCTTAGAAGCTAAGAACAAAATTGGTTTTCTTGATGGATCCATTCTTAGACCTCATGAATCTGATCCTTTGTATAATATTTGGTCTAGATGTAACAGTATGGTCAAGGCTTGGATCTTAAATGTTGTTTCGAAGAAAATCTATGCAAGTATCTTATACTTTCAAGATGCATTGGGAATTAGGGAAGATCTATATATAAGATTTCATAAAAGTAATCTTCCACAAATATATAATCTGGAACAAGAGATTTCTAATCTTCGTCAAGGAGCTATGTCTTTATCAGAATACTACATTAAGAAGATTATTCTTTGGGAACAATTGGCTTGCACAAAGAATGTTATGGAAAATGGTGGTTGTCGTTGTTCTCAAGTGAGAAAACCCTTGGATGATCTTGAAACAACACGCATCACTCAATTTCTTATGGGATTGAATGATGATTTTGCTAATATCAGAGGTCAAATACTCAACATGAAGCCAAGACAAAGTCTTCCTGAGATGTACAACATGCTTGAATCTGATGAATCTCAAAGACAAAGAACTGTTACTAATCCAAATCTTTCTGCTTTTCAAGTTAAAGCTTCATATCAAAAACCTTCTTTCAACAATGAGAATGGTTTTCAAAAGCCAAGACCTACTTGTTCTCATTGTGGTCTAACTAGACATTCAATGGAACGATGCTATAAAGTTCATGGATATCCTCTAGGTTGGAAACCAAAGAATCAACACAATAATCAAAGGTTTCCAACTCAGGTGTCTGCAAACTTATCACTCACTGAATCTCTGATACTAGATCAAGAAGAAGGAGTAGCCTTATCCAAAGGAAAAATTCAACACTTGGTTGCTTATATAAGTTCAAAACTTCAGCCTCAAACATCTGTTGTGATTACTGAAGTTACTTCAGATACTCCAAGTACAAGCAATGCTCCTACTATATGCCAAATGACTGGTATTTTCTACCCTTCTATATTCTGCTCCATCTCTGATGAGAATGATCATTATTTTTACACTATATCTGATGATATAGTGAGCAAGAATCAATGGGTTATTGACACAGGAGCTACACATCATGTTTCATATGATAAAAATCTGTTTCATCATATAAATTCTTTACATGATACAACAGTTAAACTTCCTACTGGATTATTTGTAAGGATAGATGGCATTGGAACTATTATTCTATCTGATAAACTCTTTCTACATGAGGTCCTTTATATTCCTCAGTTCAAGTTTCACTTGCTGAGTGTTAGTGCTGTGGTTAAACAATTGAAATGTGGTGTTTGGTTTGATCCTTATGGCTGTAAAATTCAAGATCTTTCATGGGAATTGATGATTGGCACCGGTAAACTCATCAATAACCTATATTTTTTGGACCTGAAGCCTCAGTCAAAGTCTCACTCATCTTCATCACACCTTTCTCCCACAGTTTGTGTCAATATAAATAATGATCCAGATGTTTGACATTCAAGATTGGGTCATCCTTCTTATCAAAAGCTAGAGTCTCTTTCTGATGTTTTGTCAATCTCTGTCTCTAAGAATAAGACAACAGGGCATGTTCATTGTAGAACTTGCCATCTTACTAAACAGAAGCGTTTGCCATTTGTAACAAGACAGAACAAGGCTAATAAACCTTTTGATTTGATACATATTGATACATGGGGTCCGTTTGGTGTTACATCTTATGATGGTTTCAGATATTTTCTGATAATAGTAGATGACAATTCAAGAGCTACTTGGGTATATCTTCTTCATAACAAGTCAGAAGTTTTACAAGTTATACCTGAGTTTATCAAGATGGTTGAAACACAACATGGTGCTCATGTCAAAGGTGTACGGTCAGACAATGCACCAGAGTTCAACTTTACACAATATTACAAAGACAAAGGTATCTTGGCTTATCATTCATGTCCTGAAACGCCTCAACAAAACTCTGTGGTTGAAAGGAAGCATCAACATATGCTTAACATTGCAAGATCACTTCTCTTTCAATCTAAACTCCCATTACAATTCTGGAGTGAATGCATTATGACTTTTGTCTTCCTAATTAACAGACTTCCTACAAAACAATTATCCAACAAGTCTTCTTTTCAGATTCTAATGCAGAAGTTACCAGATTATGATGCTCTCAGAAACTTTGGTTGCTTAGCCTATGCCTCTACTTCACCAAGTCTGAGGCACAAATTTGCTCCTAGATCAAAGGCCTGTGTTTTTATATGCTATCCAAAAGGAGTCAAATGATATAAGCTTCTGGATATAGAAACCAACACAATCTTTATCTCAAGACATGTGGTTTTTCATAAAAACTTATATCTATTTTGATATTGGCTCTATGTCTTCTCAGATGCAGGATTTCTTTCCTGTCATACATTCATCTCAGAAATATAATCCATTACAGGTATTTGTGGTTCATCAACCTGAAACAGAACAAGCTTCATTAAAAGTTTCAGATTCTCCTACTACAGATACTGCAGAATTGGATAATCCTGGTATTCAAGAAGATGTTGATGATCATATAGTAACTCCCGCTAGAAGAGACAAACAACCAGCCTATTTACAGGATTACTATTGCTATACAATTGACAGAAAAGTTTCTTATCCTATCTGCAACTATGTGTCTTATGATTTCTTATCACTAGATTTTCAATGCTTTATAGCAGCTATTACAAAGGAGTTTGAACCAAGGACATTCACAAAAGAAAAAGGGTTCAAAGTATGGGATGATGCTATGGATGTTGAAACATATGCTCTAGAAGCTACACATACGCGGACTATCTGTTCTCTTCCTCCTGATAAACAAGCTATTGGATGTAAATGGATCTATAAAGTCAAGTATCTTTCATATGGTACTTTAGAAAGACACAAGGCTCGCCTTGTGGCAAAAGGATATACTCAAAAAGAAGGTCTTGATTATGTTGATACTTACTCTCCAGTAGCAAAGTTAACTTCTGTTAAAATGCTTCTTGGAGTTGCAGCTATCTTAGGATGGTCTTTATCTCAGCTTGATGTCTATAATGCTTTCTTGAATGGAGATCTTGATGAAGAGATCTACATGAAGTTACCTCCTGGATACAAAAAGAAGATGACTGAACCATTACCTGACAATGCAGTCTGCAAACTTGAGAAATCTCTCTGTGGTCTTAAACAAGTCTCAAGACAATGGTATCTAAAGTTTGCAGAAACTCTACATCATCTTGGTTTTCTAAAATAACACTCTGATTATACTTTATTCACAAAGCTTCAGGATAAAGTTTTGATCATTGTGTTGGTATACGTTGATGATATTTTCATTGCAAGTAGTTCAGATGAAGCTGCAGAATGGTTGAAATCACAGCTCAAATCATGCTTCGAATTGAGAGATTTGGGGCCATTACGATACTTTCTTGGCCTTGAGATTGCTAGATCATCTGTAGGAATCTCTGTTTCACAACGGAAATATGCTCTTGAGTTGCTTGATTCTGCTGGTTTCTTAGGCTGTAAACCATCATTTATTCCTATGGAACCAAACAAGAAACTTTCTAAAGATGAAGGAGAATTGATTCCTGATCCAGAGTCTTATAGAAGCTTGATTGGTAAGCTCACTTATCTCACGATTACAAGGCCAGACATATGTTTTACTGTCAACAAACTGGCTCAATACTCTTCAGCTCCTCGAATACCACATCTTAAGGCAGTTCACAGGCTATTACAATACATCAAAGGCACAGTTGGTCAAGGACTTTTTTACTCAGCCAATTCTTCCTTATAACTCAAAGCTTTTGCTGCTGCTGATTGGGGTGCTTGTGTGGACACATGACGATCAGTTTCAGGTTATTGTATGTTTCTAGGAGATTCTCTTATCTCATGGAAATCAAAGAATGGTTTCTCATTCTTCTGCAGAAGCTGAGTATAGAAGTATGGCACATGCTCTCAAAGAAATTCTTTGATTACGCAATCTTCTTCAAGATTTGGGACTTCCAATGACTAAACCAACAACTTTATATTGTGACAACATGGCTGCTATACATATTGGTACTAATCCTGTGTTCCACGAAAGAACAAAACATGTGGAATCGGATTGTCATGCCGTGCGAGAGAAGGTTGAAGATGGTATTATGAAATTACTTTATGTTCAGTCCAATTGTCAGCTTGCGGACATCCTTAAAAAGCCCTTATACCCTGCTCAATTCAAGAATCTTTTATCCAAACTTGGTGTTTCGAGTATCTACTCACTAGCTTAAGGGGGCCTATCAGTTATATCTTACACTCTTGATGAGTGACACGTGGACGGTGGTGATACAATGGTAGTTAGAGGTAGTTAGAAGAAGAAACATAATGAAAACAACATGTTGTTAAGTTTATATCATCTCTTATATATACTTTGTACATTCTTCTTTTGATGGTTAATGAGAAATCAATTCTATAATCTCTAATAAAAACTTTTAAATTTTATATTAAAAAATCTAAAAATACTCGAAGCGAATGGATTTTAGATACATCCAAACTTCACTTGATTTAAAATATTCATCTTAAATCTGAAATAATACCCGAGCAAGGATTAAGGGTGTACTCAATGAATCATTGTGAGGGATTTGAATTTTATTGAGTTTTTAGAAGAATTTGGTAAATGTGTATTCAAATGGGAATTTGAAGTGATTTGTATTAAAATCTGAAATCCCATGTTATTGAAACAAAAATTTTAAAAAGTCTTATATAATTTAGTGTTATTGAAACGATGATTTTAAAATGTATCTTCAAATCCACTATTATTGGAAATATTTTAAGTAATGGATTTTAAGTGAGTTAATGTGTTTTAGTAGAATTTCCTTTTTAAAAATACTAAAGAATCAAATCACATCAAATCACATGGTTTTAAACGTAATTGCAGAGAATTTCTACAAAAATCACAACTACTTCCCAAATTCATCAAATCTTCTAAAAACTCATTAAAAATCAAATTCCATCAAATACTCAATCCAATACATCCCCTAAGGAAGTTGTTGTGATTTGTTATTAAAATCCTCTGCAATTCCACCTAAAACAGTGTGATTTGAATCTTTGTATTTTTAACAAAGAAATTCCACTAAAACACCCAAAATCACTTAAAATCAACTACTTAAATTATTTCCAATAACAGTGGATTTGAAGATACATTTTTAAACCATTACTCCAGTAACACTAGATTTTAAAAGGTTTTTTCAAATTCTTGTTTGAATAACATGAAATTCTAAAATTTCACACAAATCACTTCAAATCATTGATCCAATACACCCTTTATTCTTGTGGCCTTGTTGAAAATCAAATTCTCGAAATGAATACAAAGGAATCAGATCCGAAATCGAACGTCCACACCCCCTACCTTTGACGGTTGGGGAGCGCCGTTAGATTTCACCACGTGGCAAGTCCAACTGGCTCTCCCTCTAAAAAGGGCTTACGTTAAAGGATAATTTGGTCAGATATTGGGTGGAGACCCAATAATTAAGTAACTAGCCATAGAGTTTTTTTTTCAACTGTTCGTTTTTTTATGACGATTTTGCCATTTTCAGTTCATAGACATGTTGCAACCGATAGACAGTCTATTTAGTCCTTTTCAGTTCATAGACATGTTGTAACAGATAGACGGTCTATTTACCGATTAACATAGTTTGCTCTTCTTTCTATTTTTTTTAGATCGCTCCTTCTCAAAACGTTTGTTCTATGATACTCTTACCACTACCAAATAAAAACGTGAATCCCAATCACATTTCTCCCCTTGTTTTTTAGTTATTTGTGAAATTAATAGGCACGCGGAAATAGACAGTCTATTTAAATACACATTCAATGTCGTACTGTTTATACTATCTCAAATAGTAAGTCTAACTAGTGTTTTCGTCGAACCATATTTTTACTATTATAGTTGATCATATGGTCTACAAATTGTGAGAGTGGTTTAAGCTTCACATTCATTCCCTTATATAGTAGGAACTTTCGGTTTTTAAGTAATATGTTTCGTTTATATGGAAGCTATATTTTTATAAAAAGTAGACATACTATGCAAGTAGACTTTTTATTTAAATAGCATACAACTCCTTATACGTTCTACCAATTTCCGTATACTTGAAAAATAAATATCCGTTTCGAAAAATTCAAGATATGTTAGGTAGGGAAAAAATCTACTTTTTTCGCGTATTTACAATTTCGTTTCGATATACGTATAAACATGTAGAACCGTTTGAAGTTTTGTGGAGTGTAGAGAGAAAAAAGAAAAAATACTCAAAAAAAATCCAAAAACCCAAATAATTGTTGTTTTAATTAATTAGGGTTGACCGGTTAGTTAACCGATTTACCGCATGTTAAAACGACGACCAATTGAGCCTGCTACGATTGCCACGTGGCATTCTCTTGTTGTTCTTCAATTTGTTCGTCTCTCACACTCCCTCGGTGTGATTGTTGGATTTTTGATTTCTGTCACTCCCGTCAAAAATGGCTAACCGTTGGTTTCTTCTTCGTCCTATTCTCTGTATCACCAGAGTTTCCCGAAAGTTGATTTAGATTTTCGCCTTCTCCTCCTCTCTGAATTCGTCGAGAAACCTTGTTTCTCTGCTCCCGTCGTCGTCGTTCTCGTCCTTCGCGCTTTTGCCTTTGGCAAGGTCTCTCTCTGCTCGTTTCTTCCGCTTGTGAAATTTTCAACGCACACGCAATTTCTCTTGCTTTTGACGATTTTGATTGCTCGTGCGAGTTTTTTTTCCTTTAACTTTTAGTTTGCTAGCTTGCACTTATGGCTGCAGAGTTTTCCGATTGATTTTTCTGAATGCGTTTTCTGCGTTTGTTGATTCGTCTTCGTGTTTGATGTCTTTCCTTGTAGAATTCGTTTTGTCTCTAAATTGTGGCAAATCTGTTACTCACGGATCGTGTTCTTGCTTTTCTCTTGTTTCTTTCATCAGATCGCTTTATGTGGATTGAATAAATCTCCATCTGATTGTAAAATATTCCAAATGCTTCTGTCACCAATCTGTTTTTTCTTTATTGCAGATGCCGATGGAAAGGTCTTTTAGCAATGCAAGAATGGCCAACAGTTTCATGTTCTGGAATGATTGTGTTGATCCAGATGATTTAGACGCAATGTGGATGGATCCTGCGGTGAGAGCTGAATGGTTAGATGTTGGAGAGACCAAAGGACAGAAGGTTCACCTCTCAAGGGATCCTGATGGACAGCCTTATCTTACACAGACTGAAATGAAGGTAAACCATATTCTAAAAGGAACTGTACTTGAGAGAAGTTTCAGGTGGTTTTCATTTGATTTTAATCATTCCAATCGAAAATTGATGTGGATTTCGTGTGTTTAAAGCTTTTTTTGATGTTCAGCCTACTTATTGATCAACCCCTTACCATTGCAGGCTGTTGCTGATATTACTGTCCGAAGACATTTTGATTCGATATTAGATCCGGTATGCTTAATTTTCACCTGTCATTGCGAGTTTTGTATTTGGTTGGTCCGCAGTCATGAATGATAGCTCATTTTCTAAATATGCAGTTCTTGAAAAACTACTGGAATGCACTTCTTTAGCTTGATTTTAGCTACTCCTTAAG
Source organism: Anastatica hierochuntica (assembly GCA_900406275.1). NCBI lineage: Eukaryota > Viridiplantae > Streptophyta > Magnoliopsida > Brassicales > Brassicaceae > Anastatica > Anastatica hierochuntica. Next base: position 25,112 of record OVAN01002035.1, on the reverse strand, counting down.
TTATTGAAATCAACTATTTCTTCTCTGATCTGAAAGATTTCCATCTTGCTCTTCCTCTGCAGGAAATGATATGCGCAATAGCAGAGCTTGAAAGTGACAGAAAGCCACTCATTATGCGATACAACAAGAAGACAAAGGAAACCGGCATAGGAATTTTACAAGTTATAGCAAAGACAGCAGAGTGGTTGGCTGGGTACAAAATTTTCAAGTTTATCTCCTTTCCTTGAGGATCTTAATTTTTTTTAAAAAAATCTTATGTTCCTACTTCTATCGACCTTGCAGGGGACAAGGCTATCAGGAATATAATGTGGATGACAATCCTGATCTTCTCCACAAACCCTTTATAAACGTATATTTTGGGGCAGCTTACCTGAAATGGTTGACAGACTATCAGAATAAGTATGATCCTTTATCCCTAAGTTGACATTGCTAGCCTTATTTTCAATGATAACAAGCCTAATTTTCTCTTGCGCTCACTTAATATGTGCAGCCAGAGAAGTGAAGAGTTTGTTGTCAGAGCATATAATGGCGGGACGAAGAAGGCAACTCACAAGTCAACATTACCATATTGGAAACGATATCTTGCAGTAAAAGATTCTCTCCCGTCAAGGTCTTTTTTATTATCAATTACCAGTGCTGCACAGTTATGAGAACCTAGTTTTGTGCTGAAGTTTGCTTTTACATTGTTATTTTTGTTCGTGCATAACTATAATTAGGTAGTTGCACCAAGAAGGTGAGAGAAGCAAGCTTCTGTATTAAAGTTTCTGTCTCTTTGCTAATTGTTATTGCAGAAAACTTGTTGATGCTGGCCCTTCAAGCTTTCATCCAACAAATCCTGGCTCGCCAGGCTCAAGTAATCTCTCCCTCTTTGTATTGTTCTATATAATATATAACAATGTCATCACGCACACTCAAGCAACTATGTCATACACTTTAAGATCTTTAGAAATATTGGGACCATGGTGCATTGCGCCATGCTTTAGCTGCATATCATTCTCTTTTAAATATGAACCTAGATGTACCATTTGGTTGGACAGACACCAATTTCACATACTGGGACTCTAGAGCTTCCCCTGAAGACATGGAAGACATGTGGAATCATCCTGAAGTATGCAAAGAGTGGACTAAATCTAAAGAAGAAAGGGGGAAGGTTCGTTTCTCGCAAGATAGTGAAAAGAGGCCTTACCTTTCTCGAGGGGAACTCAAGGTACCATCTTTGAAATGAGCATTTATGACGTAATCCTATCTCCCTGAGCTATTATACACAGTTTAAAAACTAATTTTCTCACCATATTGCCTTTAAAGTAAACTAGTGCTATAATTTTCTTTTTCAGGCTGTGGCAGAAATAATTGTCTCAAAGTACTTCAGCTCGAAAGGAATTAGAGTTGTAAGTATGCATATCTGTTAACCACGCCTGCTTCACTATATTTCATCGCCAAGGGGACTTTTAATTGGAAATATGTTTTATTTATTTATCTATAAACTAATTCCAAAAGATATGTTCCATTTCGCAGCCTCTTGTTTGTGCTGTTGCTGATACTGTGTGCATGCGGTTTGTGAATGGTACTGGGAAAAAAGTAGGAATACTCGGAGTGGACTACTCAACTGCTGTCTGGTTAAACACGTAAATTTGTGACCAACCTCCATTCTTCTATATTCAAACTAATAACGTCTCTAATAAAATATCAAATCCAATTGTGAGTGTAGGGAGCTAGGATACCGAGCATACAGAGTTGATTCAGCAGACGATCTAACCAAACCATTTGTTTCTATGTACTTCGGCGTAGCCTATATGGTTTGGCTATCCCAATATGAAGGACGGTACGCTTCAAAAATCCAACTCTCAGCTTTTTAAAACTCATGATTTTGCAATCTTAGCGTAGTCAAGACATATCAATCTGATTCAAAGGCGTAAAAATTGTTGAATTACGTAAACAGGGAGAGAAGTAATCAGTTCATTGTGCAAGCTTATGTGAAAGGTCCTAAACACGTCGATCTTGAGGTGTCATGTCCACTCTGGCTCAAGTTCGAGCAAGCTCTGAGTTACTATGAAGAATCCAAGAGGTATCAATGTTAATATTAACCGCAACGATTGTTTTTTTTTTTTTCTGTTCCTCATTGAAACAAACAAATCTAATTTTATGATTTGAGTTTGATGGCTCTTTGTCTCTCTCGTCAGGGATTCAGGAAGCTGCATTATCCTATGAGACAGTGTCTTATTCATTCATTCATATACATATCTCATGAAAGATTAAAGGATTCATGTGTTTGTATCTCAACGTTTCCTTCCTCCCATTTCTTTTTCATTTTATTATAATTTTTTACTTCTTTATTCTTTCTTTTGTTTGTACGGTGAATAAATAACGGCTCCATTGACACCAAACAAATGACTGATTCTTTCGAGAGTGTATAAATAGATCTTACAAAGTTTAAATAAAGTTTTGCATCTCTTTAATGTTTGGGGATTGTCAAACCTTTTTTAGCTGTGTCAGTTTGTTGTATGTTTTTCGGTAATAGTTTTATCGGACTTAGGGCAATTTCAACCATAAACACCAAACTTAATTTGGTGTTTTGGTGTTTCACTTTTTTTCATCTCCAATTACAACACCAAATCTCACACCAAAAAAGAATATTTTTTATTATTATATTATTAAATTTAAGATCTTTTTATTTTTAAATAGTTTTGATAAATACTAACTATTTTTATAATTGATTAACTATTAACGAAATACAAGATTTAACATCGATTATGATCCAAAGAAAATTACGGTGCATAAACTAAAATAAGATAAAAAATTATAAAAGATAAATTATACCATACTAGTTTCCGGAATTACTATATTCAGACCACATGTGTTCGATTAATGCATTACGAAGTTCAATATGAGCTCTTCGATCCTTGATTTTTCGGTGTCGAGCTAAGAATTCTTGAAACCGAACATCATCATCACCCGTCATCTCAACTTCTGTAACAAGGACTTCTGTTCGTTCTTCAATTGTTGCATCAACATCACGTTCATCCTCTATGATCATATTATGCATTATGATACAAGTTGTCATTTTTTTTGTGTGTTTGGTTTTAATTATGAATTTTTATGTTTTCAGTGTTTTATTTGATCTTTAATGAGTAATGTACTTTTATTTTAATTAATTTCTATATTACTATTTCTTATAAATTAGTTTATGTTAATAAAAATAATTTAATTTTTTAAAGTAAAATGAAAATTATTTAAAAAGAATAATTAAATCATATTATAAAGTTTTCATCAATTCCGAAATCACAATTTAATTATATTATTTAGATGAAAATTACAATAAAATGATATATTTTTTTGGTGTGACACTATTCACAAAACACAAAAAAAACTTTTTACCTTCGACATGTACCGTTCGGTTGGAGTGTCTTTAACATCAAATATAGCATTATGCAGTCCGGTTGGACTTGCTCTTATGGCTCTACGAGTGGCGTACTTTTACTCGTCGGCTTTTGACTCCGAAAAAATACGTTTTACCTGTTTTTTTTTTTTGGTCGGCCTGCGGGCTTATTTGATCATCTTCGGTGTATATTCTTCGGTTAAAGTATCAATATAAACTCTTAGATGGAAATGGAAAGAAACAAAAATTAAAAGTCTAGGTCAAAAAGCAAACATCCAAACGAAAACAACCAGCTAAAAAAGTTTGAAGCGGATACGCGCTTCTGGTGAGCGTGGCCTTTTTTAAGTCTAATCTCATGGGGTTTTTTCACTTTTTTTTTTTTTTTTTTGACATCTCTCACGGGGCTTTTTTACTTACCCTATAAAAGTGCGATATTAAAATCTTAAACCGCCGGTTCGTTTAAATTCTTTCCCGGTAGATTTTCGATTGTGAGTAGAGCAAAATTTAAATCTGGTTTGATTAAACCCGATTTGAACTCCCCTAGTTCACGCCTGTATATATATGTCTATGAACAATCTGTGAACGGCGGCGATAAACGTATTCTCCGATTTTTATTCATTTCCGTCGATAATTTGTAGCTAATCCGACGAGAATGGAGGAACCCACGGCGGAGGAGGGAGGAGGAATCACCATCATAGCTAAATCCCGCAAGAACCCTAAGGCCATAAATCGAATTCAATCCCAGAAGCTTGATCCCGACCAGAACGCTCCTCAGTTTGAGAAATTCACAAACCCTAACCCTAGTTCCGACACTACATCCGCCGCGAGCTTTGAAGAGCTCGGATTAGCCGAGTGGGCGATTGAAACATGTAAGGAGCTTGGCATGCGTAAACCTACTCCAGTTCAGACTCACTGCGTGCCGAAGATATTAGCCGGACGAGACGTTTTAGGGCTTGCTCAAACTGGTAGTGGTAAAACGGCGTCGTTTGCTCTTCCGATACTTCACCGCCTCGCTGAAGATCCTTATGGAGTCTTCGCGCTTGTGGTGACTCCGACGAGAGAGCTAGCTTTCCAGCTCGCCGAGCAGTTCAAAGCATTGGGCTCGTGTTTGAATTTGCGTTGCGCTGTGATTGTGGGTGGCATGGATATGCTGACTCAAACGAAGAGCTTGGTCTCACGACCTCACATTGTCATCACTACTCCAGGGAGAATCAAAGTTTTGCTTGAGAACAATCCAGATATTCCTCCAGTTTTCTCTAGAACCAAGGTAATGAAGAACATTGCTCCTAATCACATTTTGAGCTATTAAAGTTGGTGCCTTTAGAATGTTTCTATATGAAAATTGCGTGTGTGGTTTGTTTAATTAGTTCTTAGTGCTGGACGAGGCTGATAGAGTTCTTGATGTTGGTTTCCAAGATGAGCTGATGACAATCTTTCAATGTTTGCCCAAAAGTAGACAGACATTGTTGTTCTCTGCCACGATGACGACTAACTTACAGACACTGCTTGAACATTCTTCAAACAAAGCTTATTTCTATGAAGCCTACGAAGGGTTAAAGACGGTCGATACTCTTAAGCAGCAATACATTTTCTTAGATAAAGATGCCAAAGAACTATATCTTGTGCACATCTTGTCGCAAATGGAAGACAAGGGCATTCGATCTGCCATGATTTTCGTCTCAACTTGCAGGTCTCGTATTCATGGCCTTATCTATTTGTGGGTGACTCCCGTTTGCAGTTTCTGATTTGACATTGGTTTCGTGTTTTAGAACGTGTCAAAGGTTAAGTCTTATGCTCGAAGAGCTTGAAGTGGAAAACGTAGCTATGCATTCGCTGAATTCTCAGTCTATGCGACTCACTGCACTCAGTAGATTCAAGTCTGGCAAAGTATCGATTTTGCTTGCGACTGATGTTGCCAGTCGTGGATTGGACATTCCTACTGTAGACCTTGTCATCAACTATGACATTCCAAGGTACCTTCCGGTGAAGATTTTCGTTTTTCATATACTCACGATGCTTTAGAGGCTTGCTTATATTCTAACTCTACGCTTGGCTCACATCAGATACCCGAGGGATTATGTTCATCGTGTTGGACGTACAGCTAGAGCTGGTAGAGGAGGATTAGCTGTCAGCATCATCACTGAGGTAAGTTGGCAAAGCTGAATTACATGAAATAGAGACTCTTAAGTTTCTTGTTCGGTGGTTTGCTTAGAATGCAACTCTTGTGTATACTTTTGCAGACCGATGTGAACCTTATCCATGACATAGAAGCAGAAGTTGGAAAACAGATGGAACTGTACAACTACAGAGAAATCACTGACAGTTTAGAAGTCACAAAGGTATTATACATTGAAGTTCTCTTCGTTTGTTTAACATTTGGCTCAGTTGTGTCCAATACCGAGTCATACCAGCTGCTTCGTCATGATGTTGTAGTATTAGATTTTAGCTGTTCATATTGGTATTATAAGGAAGGTAAAAGGATCAGTGATTAGCTGCGAGATATATGTCCAGGCATCTTTTACTGATTTAAACTACCAAGCAGAGGCCTGAGGCTTACTCAGATCTCTGAAACTGAATCTGCAGGTATCAAAAGCTAAAAGGGTGGCAATTATGAAGATGCTAGACGATGGGTTTGAAGACAAGGTAAAAGACCGGAGGAAACAGAAACGTAAAATACTTGCTGATAAAGGGATGCTTAAGAAACGGAGCAAAAGGAGAAAGTCCGCAGAAGAAAACTGATTACTAATTATATCATCTTCATGTTTTGTCCTCTCAACTGCATTTTGATCAGCAAATTTATGAGAATTCAAAGTTCATTTACTTTCCTACTTATTGTCTTGATTCTTGATTGTTTACATTTTCTTCCATGACATAAACAAAAGTAAGAATCAAACCATACTTTTTTCCATATTGGTAAGAACAATAACATGGAGATAAAACAATTTAGATAGTTGATACAAAACGACTCATAAACTGTTTTATTGCCTTTGGTTTTGGTAAAAACAAAGGGAAAGGAGAAAAGGGTCAACAAATATCTCCCTCCTGACCCCAAAATACTTTAGAAGTGTAAAGAAAATCTAAAGAAACGAAGACCACACTGTCTGTTTTACTTTGAAGCCTTATTGTGAGCTGGTGGTTTGGATTGGTTTGAAGTTGCTGCAGTTGACATCACACGTAGCCGACCTGCTATCTCCGTGAAGGATGGCCGTGCTGTCGGATTTGGTGCCCAACATTCCTCCATTAATATTCTCCAGTCCGAGTCGCAATAACTTGGTATAGTTGGCCTCAGTGTGTTGTTTACTATCCCACCTGCGCTTAACCATAAATTTTACAGGTGGTTAAGATATATAGTCATGTCCACTTTAACCGATTCGAGACAAAGAAAGAAACAAATCAGAATATGAGTTTCATTTCTTCCATATTAGAACAAACCACAACCAAACTAAAGTAAAACTCACACCGAACCAAGCCGAATGGTAACCAGTAACTATATTTCCCATCCAAGAAAACTTCAAACCAACAACAAAATTAGGCAGAAAAACTTAGGGCCGCACCTATTATAGCACCATAGTGCATATTAGCATATGGTTCCTCTCCGGTTAGAATCTCCCACAAGACTATGCCAAACGAGAAGACGTCGACCTGCGGGAAAAAGAACAATAACTCGGTATGGTTACGATTTCTTATTTATATTCACTACAAAACAATTTATTTTCACCTTCTCTGAAACTTTGCTGCTGCTTCCATTTAGAAGCTCTGGTGCCATCCATGGTAGGGTTCCGCGTACACCTCCAGATACCAATGTATTCCTCTTGATTTTCGACAGACCAAAATCACCAACCTTGGGGAAGAACATAACGGGTAGATAGTTTAAGGCACAGAACCTGATTTGTTCTAAGGCATCAGAGGATTGAAATTTACCTTGCAGATTGGACGAGAAGGATCTTTGAGGTTCACCAATAAATTGTCACATTTCAAATCGAAGTGAACAATGTTTTTGGCGTGTAAATATTCCATTCCAAATGCAGCATCCATGGCAATGATTAGTCTCTTACGACGATCAAGGTGTCTAGAATATATAATGAAAACCAAAGAATGTTCAACTATTCATCAAATACGAAAACACAGAAGCGCTTTAAGAGAGGCTTGTACCTATCTTTCCTGAGCAGAACATGTCTCAGAGAACCATCAACCATATACTCTGTTACAGTAGCCAATGTACCACCAGGTCCATCTTTTACAACACCATAAAATGCGACCACGTTTGGATGATGAAGCTTTGAAAGAATTTCAGCTTCTCCCCAGAACTCACCAGTCTATGGAATAAAAAAGGTATTTATCATTCCGTAGTCATTTTAACATATGCCTAAAGAAAAAAATTTCCAAAAAGAAAATGCAGAAATGCTCACTAATCTCTCTTGCTCAGATGATCTGCCAGCAAAGCAACTCTTCTTTATCCTCTTGATTGCAACATCAGATCCTCTCCATTTCCCATGGTACACTGTACCGAAGGTGCCAGAACCAAGCTCCTTTAGCTCCTCGAGATCATCATTCATAATGATCTACAAAAAATTAAGAATATAAGAATCAGGACGGAGCTACAAGCAGAAATTTTCTTTTGTATGACAAACTTGGGATAAATCTGATGTTTAATTCTTCTAACATTCTAAAACTGCCAAAAGCACTTGTACGAATTCAAATAAGCGAAAGTTCTATCAGGTGTAAGATTTGTAAAGCCTAGCTTACCTGCAAGCCACTCGTGTCGTAATCTGTCAGAGATGGGCCAAGCGGCGGAAGTCCAGCATTCCTTGTTTCTGTCTTTTCATCCTACCAAGCATTTATCCACATTAGTACACTCATGGTTTTGGAATTGTGAAATCAAACCTATGCGAATATTATACCTCCTGTTCATTGTCCGGCGTCCTTAGATTCTCGACCATAGCACCAAATTCCTCACTCTCTGTGACCTTCATCTGTGCAGCCTCATTAGGATCCACACGGTTTTCTTTTGAAATGCCATCTCTCGTCAATGGAGAGACATGATGCAATTTGCTAATCTCTCTACCGTCTTCCATGTCAGATGGGAAGCCAGGGGTTCGGTCAATATAAGCATCATCTCTTTCGCTAAACTGTTCCTCAGCCAGTTTCCGAAAATAAGACCAATTTTTAGGATCATGATTCTCTACATTCAAGCTAACACCAGCTCCATCATGCTGATATGCACTGGCACCTGGCGGTATATCCTCAGAAAGTGCCTTAGCGAATATTTCAGAGAGGAAGTCCTGAGGGAACCGGTCATTGATATCAATAAGAACGCCAGACGAAGTTTGATTTTCAAGGATAACATGGCTCACGGCTGGGTCTACATGGCTTGACTTAGGAGCTTCGGTCTCAATACCTCCACCATTGACAGCTCTTTTGTCCAAGGTTTCATTTGACGCCCCTACGTTTTCAGAGATTGTCTCATTAACAATACGAGAATCTTCATGCAAATTACCCTCTGTTGCTTTCGCTGGACCTTGCTGTCCAGTGCTAGCCTGTGGATGAGACACTAAGAACTGAGAACCTAGTGAGTCATCAGACTTCGATAAGCGGTGCATTTCGATCTGTTCACGAGGTATCCTCTCTGAACGATATACTCTTCGTGTGGGCTGCGAAGGTTCCGAATAATCAAGGTCGATTAAGTTTGACTCGGAGTCGGTATGACCAAGACCACAAGTACCACTTGATGTTGAAAGCTGATCATCTTCACCAGATACAGGAACCTGCTCAGCTATAACAGCGTCACGGTAGGTGGAAGGCTTCACAGGGGTGTTCTGCCGCGTGTCTCTTCTTGGGGGCAACATATGTGCAGCATCCTGGCTTTTTGCAGTTGTTGCAGCTGATGCCTCCTGAACTTGACAGTGATTTTTAACCTCAGTATCATTCGCTTGAGGAGGATTCTGGCGATCATTTGCCAATGCTTGACGATTTTCAGGATCTACATGCTCGCGAATCTTCACCTCAGGTCTTATGTTTGGCTCCTCTGCATGTAATGCTGCGTTTTTCTGTGTGATGCCAGGCCCATGTGGGTGTGGCTGCCCTTGGAAAGGCATGGAAACAGAGTAGTTGGAAGAACTGTGTTCATGATGCATCGGAAACTGTTGTCTTTCTTCATAATATTGCGGGTATACTCCATAAGAGCTGGAGGAGATTGACTGTGGATACTGAAGAGCGGAATTCGGTAGAACAGATTGGGGATACTGAAGAGAGGAGTTTGGCGGAATGGACTGGGCATATTGAAGATTAGAATTTGGCGGAACAGCTTGCTGAAACTGAAATGCAGCATTGTGTGGAATAGATGGAGGATACTGCAGCAAGGAGCTTGGTGGCGCGGACTCAGGATACTGCATAGAGGATTGTTGGAAATCAACCCCTGTCAATTGCGAATGGCCAACACTATTGATCCCCTCGCTGTTCCTGACATCCATCTCAGCTAAATTGTTTGCAGAAGAACTGTCCAAACCATTAAGGGTTGAGTTGCTTCTTGATCCAATGTCCATATCATTTACAGCTACAACATACTGAAACTCCGAGTCGACATCATTTTGCTTTACCCCTAAGAGTGAACCATCCAAATCACTGACAGAGAAAAGAAACATTCTAAGCTTTTGAGAACCACCACGGTTTTCCATCTCATTGTACTCCTCCATCATATTCTGGAGATCTTCATCACATGATACAGACACCAATGCGTCAAGATCTTCACCAGGGAGTTGATACTTCACAACATGAGTCCGGTAGTAAATTTCAAGAACTTTTTGCCTAAGCTCCTGCCAAGATATGTCCTTTCTTATGGATATAATATGCGTTTCACCTCCGACATACCTAAGCTTCGAATCACCTGGACGTGGGAGTATTTTCCCACCAAAGCTACAAAGGACTTTAACCTTTGCAGTTAAACTACCTGAAGCCGAAGAAGATGCATATCCATGAAAACTCCCTAAGCTTCTATCTTGGCGTAACGTAGCTTCTGGTGCTGACTGGATATGCCCAAGTTTATTTCCAAACTCACGAAGCGGAAAGTTTGTCATCCCATTTCCAACCATGTCAGCAACTGCATTGGGGTTTGCAGACCTTTGAGAAATCACCCGATCGCGAAGAAACTCAAGAGCAAATTCCTCCCCTGTTTGGATTGAGTAATTAAGCACAGGCTTAACATCAGAAGCATTCGAATTGGGAGGAGGCCGGAGATTCGCATACGTGGCGCCAGACTGATCAGGCGTAAATGCTTGAGGAGCAGAGCCATTCACATAACCAGGTTCCATGGAATGTTGCTGGAACGGATGTTGTGGTCTGTTTCTATCCATCACAACAACAACAACAACAGTCCTTCAAATTACTCAATACCTGTAAGAAGAATCTGAGATTACGAACCACAAAAATAAAACTTTTAAGATTCCAAATTGCTTCAGAGATTGAATGTGATGATGCTGCTACCAAACTTCTTTCCCCCTCCGCAAATATTTAGCTGAAATTAAAAGCAAAAGTTTTTAAAAGAAGTGAATCCTCCAGAAACCATCAAAGTTGTTCAGATATATGCAATTGTAGATGAATATAATCTGAAAAGAAAACTCCAAAAAATCGAAACTTTTTCTACAGAAAGCTTTCATCAATGAAACCCAAAACCTCAAATAGAAAAACCCATAAACATAGCTCGATATGAAGATTCCGTTATATCACCATCGCTAAAATAGCTTGAGAAGAAGAAAAAGAAAAGAGATAAAGAACATTACCATCAAGAGATGAAAAGAAAGATGTAGAAGCTTCTTGAACGGTGAGGTGAAGTAAGGTTTTAAGAAAAGATTGTGCAAATTTTTAACAACAACAAATCGGAAACAACATCTTCTTCTTCTTCCTTGTTCAAATCTCAGAACAATATATCAAAACCCTAACAATTTGTTTGTTCTCTCACTTTCTTCTAGGTTTTCTCGTTGCGTACTCAAGAGAGAAGGAAATAAAAAGATAATTTAAAAAACCAATACCAAATTGTCAGTAAAGGATTTGTATTGTAATGAAAACAAAAAGAAAAAGAAAGTACTTCGTGTCCATAAGACTCGGTGCCTCACAAGTCTCTGAAAAAAACCATAAGAAATCTGAACCGTACGTCTTTCGAAAAATGGGAAAATTAAACGGCTGAGATGAAAGAGATAAGATCGGTGAAGAGAGTAATAAGAAGTGAGAAGTATGGAATCAAAAAGGTCAACGTGCTCCGTAGCTTATGTTATACGGTTTTTTTCTTTTGCATTAAATGTGACTGACTATCTCTCAGTATCATCAGATCCTAAATCTATTAACAACGTGGTTGAAAAACTTTCAATTTCATTTTCGTTATAAAGGAAGCTTCACTTTTCTTTAATATCCTTGCGTAATGTCCTTTTATCCTCTAGAATTTGTTCATATGTATGCTCTACAACTCGTGCCGCCGAAGTTGGACCAATATCTAGTTAGAAAATTTGAAATTAAATGGAAATAGGAACGTGTAAAGTGGCTGATTATCGTCAAATTGCTTTATGCAATGTCATCGCCAAGATTCTCACTGCGTGTATGCATTTAATCTTACCGTCTTTGATTTCTGAAAATCAATCGGGTTTTGTCCCGGGACGGGTTATATCGGATAATGTTCTGATCACTCATGAGATATTGCACTACTTACGAGTATCAAAGGCAAAGAAACGGGGTATGATGGCGGTAAAGACCGACATGAGTAAGGCGTATGACCGCATGGAGTGGGATTTCCTTGAAGCAGTTTTAAAACGCCTTGGATTTCATAGTACATGGATTTCTTGGATTCTACAGTGTGTGACCACTGTCTCTTACTCTTTTCTCCTTAATGGTGGACCACAAGGATCTGTTACTCCAACTCGAGGACTCAGACAGGGCGACCCACTTTCTCCGTGTTTATTTGTCTTGTGCTCTGAGGTTTTGTCAGGTCTTTGCCATCAAGCGAATGTCTCCGGCTCTCTTCCGGGGATAAAGGTCCCTAGACAATGCCCTGCGATTAATCACCTCCTCTTTGCAGATGATACCATGTTCTTTTGTCGTTCTGATGCGGCAAGTTGCAGGATTTTGCGAGAAATCATTAGCTCTTACGAACAAGCTTTCGGGAAATCGATCAGCTACTCTAAATCATCGATTGTTTTTTCATCCAAGACTCCGGCTTCTCGGCGTCTTCTGGCGAAAAACATTCTGCACATACATAAAGACGGTGGAACCGGGAAGTATCTCGGTTTACCTGAGAACTTTGGCCGTCGCAAGCGTGATATATTCACGAGTATCGTTGATCGCATCCGCCAACGTATCCTTAGTTGGTCTTCTCGTTTCCTGTCCTCCGCAGGAAAGGAGACAATGCTTAAGGCGGTTTTGCAAGCTATACCAACGTATGCTATGTCTTGCTTCAAAATTCCGATCTCGCTTTGTAAACGCATCCAATCTCTCCTCACGAGATTTTGGTGGGATGCATCTCCGGATTCTCGAAAGACAAGTTGGGTTGCTTGGTCGACTATGACTCGCCCAAAGGCCCTCGGTGGCTTAGGTTTCCGTGATGTGGAAGCTCATAACACATCCCTCTTGGGTAAACTAGCATGGCGGCTCCACAAGTATCCCACAGCTCTTGTTTCCCGCACATTGCTAGGCAAATATTGTGCTCACAGCTCTTTCTTGGACACCAAGGAAACTTCCTCAATGTCTCATGGCTGGCGGAGTGTACTAATTGGCAGGGAGGTTCTTCGCCAAGGTCTCGGATGGTTAGTGGGGGATGGAAATAACATTAACGTGTGGACTAGTCCATGGCTCTCCACCACATTGTCGATGGCTCCAGTGGGACCACTCCTTCCAGACTCCTCTCAAACTCTCGTTTCAGAGCTTATTGATTCTCAGCATCGCCACTGGAATATTGATGCTATCTTGGCTAATGTTCCCCATCTCCTGTCTACAATTCTACGGCTGCCCTTGAGCCGTGCCCCACGACCGGATAGGCTGGTCTGGCTTCCTTCAAAACAAGGACAGTACACTGTAAAATCAGCATATAACATGCTGGTCTCCGCCAATTCTGGTGGGCATTCAGTTCAAGACTTTGCGTGGATAAGGAATATTTGGTCTTTAAAAACTTTGCCTAAGATTCGTGTTTTCCTCTGGAAGGCAATGGTGGGTGGTCTATCTCTGGCCACTCAACTCCGAGCTCGCAATATAGTCACTGACCTGCGGTGTCAACGTTGTGGTGCCATAGAAACTGAGGAGCATGTGCTACTTCACTGTGCCTTTGCACAAAAACTGTGGGAGTTAGCTCCACTTGATCTTAGGCCCTTTGCTTCTCTTCCCGCCCTTCCTCTGTTCTTAGAGGTAACGTCTTCAACAAGAGTCCTTTCACCCATGGGTGCTCTGCGTGGACACCTTCATGCTTGGCTCTTGTGGGGTCTTTGGAAATCCAGGAATGCTTTGGTCTTCAAGAATATTGTCTTATCTCCGGAGGAGACTTTGCTCAACGCCATTGTTGAAGCTCGAGAGTGGTCTGCTGCTTCCCTTCCGCAAGCAAATCGACGATCAGTCCCTCCATGCTCTGCTCCGGTTCCTGGTGTTTCTTGTTTTGTTGACGCTGCTTGGGATCGTGACTCTACGATAGCTGGTGGGGGCTGGCTTCTCTACTCACCATCGAATATGCTACTTGGCAAATTCTCGGGCACTTCTCATCATATTAGTTCTCCTCTTATGGCTGAATCATGAGCGGTTCTTCAGGCCATGCTCACTGCTTCATCTCTCGGCATTTCAGAGTTTCGTCTCTTCTCGGATGCCCAGTCTTTGGTTACAATGCTTACTCTTGGAACTTCCCATAATGAGGTTCAACCTCTCTTAGATGATATTCGCAACTTGTCTTTATCGTTTGCTACTGTTTCTTTTGAATATGTTCCACGTGTTAGGAACGATCTCGCTGACTCATTAGCTAAAGCAGCTCTTTGTTCTGCGCTTACCTCGTTTTCTGAGGCTTAATAATACTCTCTTTTCGACCCAAAAAAAAACAGAAATTGGAAATTATGTTTTGGATTAGTTGGTACTTTTTAATTTTAGTTCTTTTTGTTAATATACAATAAATTTATAATTTTGATTTATAAATATTTTTAACTGTCAAGAAATTTTAGGAGTTTGTAAAATGATTTTTTTCTTTCATCATTCGGTTATCAATGTCTATATACAATAGCTAGCTTGGTGTACGCCGGAAAAAAAAGCTAGCTTGGTGTACAAATAGTTTTAACTTATGCTATATAAAATTGAGCTTTATAAGCCATTAAGGTCCAATATCCCCCTCCCCTCTCAAGGTTGAGTGTAGATTCTTAACACCTATCTTGAAAAGAATTTTTTGAACTCTTTCTGTCTCAATGCCGTAGTCATGATGTATGCGAGCTGAGTTTTTGTCAAAACGTGTTTCGGGTTAATAACTCCACATATGATTCAGTTTGAATAAAGTGACAATCCATCCCAACATGTTTTGATATGACGTGAAATACCAGAATCTTCGCCAGGTTAACATCGAATAGACTGTAAGAGTATAATGTAATTGAGGTCGAGCAATCAATACCAAGCGGAGGGAGAAGTTGACGAAGCCATAAGAGTTCAATGATCATGTCTGCCAAAGCCATGTACTCAGCTTTTACTAGAGATTTTGAAACCATTCTTGTTTTTGTGTTTTGCAGGATAAAGGAGAGCCATCAAGCTATATAAACCAACCCAAAATAGAGCACCGTTTCAAAGGGACGCGTAGCACTCAAGTCTTTGGGTTACTCATGAATTGGGACGCGTAGCACTCAAGTCTATGAGATGATCAACCAAGCGAGGAGATGTCATCAGATCCGGGTAAGCATCACCTTCGGCCAAAGAAAGCTTTTGGTTCTCAATTGGAAATGTCATTGGCTTAACTCCGAGCATACAACATATGAGATAATATCTAGGGCATACTTCTATTAACATAAGTACATACCTGCATGACTCCGAGCAACCTCAATACCCAAGAAATATCTCAACACGCCAAGATTTTTCATACGGAAACAAGTACTCAAATAGGATTTGAACTCATTCATCACTGTCGATGAACTCCCCGTAACAACCAAATCGTCAGCATATGCGAGAATATGTACCCGATCATTTTTCTTTGCGTACGTGAATAAAGAGTAATCCGATACTTCTTGCACAAACCATACTCCTTAAGCGAAAGGCAATTTTTTTGTTCCAACACGGAGACGATTGCTTCGGACCATACAACGATTTATGTAAGCGAGATTTTATTTTTATTATTCGTGTAAAAACCTAGAGGAAGCTGCATATACACCTCTTCGTTAAGGTCACCATAAAGAGGAGCGTTGTGGACGTCCATTTGATGGATTTTTCACTCATTGGAAACGACTTGTTGGAGAAATGCTCGTACCGTTACCATCTTAGCAACTAGAGAAAATTTCTTGCGTAATCAACGCCCTCTGTTTGACGATTTCCAAGAACCACAAGGCAAGCTATATGTCTCTCGAGAGTGTCATTGTCGTTGAACTTTAACCGATATAACCACTTGCATCTGAGGATTTCTTTCCCGACATAGTCTAGGTTCCCAAGTTTTCACATGCGACGATCTCGTGTTTCATTGCGAATCTCCATTGTTCATCTTCAACATCGTCTTTATAATGTAACGGATCATATCATGCAGTGATAGTCACTAGAAAAACCTGATAGTTCTTAGAGAACTGCTCGCTTGAGACTTTGAGAGGTAGTTGTCCAACGGATACAAAGTAGCCGAAGGATGTAGTTCGTGAATCAAAGTCATGATGTGGTCGGACAACTTCGTTAGAGGATTTTTTTACCAGATACCATGGTCCAGAGGTTCGATTTCTAGCTCTAGAACTTCCATAGTCACACATGTCTGCTCATGAACCCATTCAGATGATGCATACGACGAATGCTTAGGTTGCGACTGTTCTTTAGACGACGCATTCATCGAGATAGCAACGTCCGATGAACTCTACAGTGACAGTGCAACCTCTGAACCTGTACCAGGTGTAGCATTCAAATGATCATGGTCTTTTTCCTCTTTGGGAGACTGTGAAGCGATCACATAAGAGTGAGGTTCGTGTGTATCTAGAAGACCAAAGGGTATGTGATTGTCAAATTCATCTAACACTTTGTCTTCAACTATTTGTGGTGGTAGAGATGAAATCCAAGTCGAGGAGTGTGTCAGAGAAAATGAACTTGCATAGGAAAACTTGGTTTCGATGAAGACCACGTCTAGTGAAATTGAAACCAACCTGTATCGAGATTGTATATATTCCATCCTTTCTAATTGAATGAGTAACCAACAAAGAGAGATTAATGACTCCAACTGGTGAACTTGTCTCCTACATGCTTCTGGTTATGAACATAACAAAGGCAGTCAAACACCTTAAGATGATTCAAAGGAGAGGACAATTATATATCATCTCAAGTGATGTTTTACCCGTAAGAGTGACATCAAAGTATGATTGATAAGATATCTTGCAACAAGAGCACAATAACCTCAAAATACAATCGGTAAATTTGCTTAAAACCGTAGTGTCCGAGATACATTGTGAATGTGTCTACATTTCCATTCCACGCGACTGTTGTGCTGAGGGGTTCCCACATAAGATGTTTTTTGAACTATGCCTTGTTGAGCAAAGAAATCTAAAAGACAGATAAATTTGGATCCATTGTCTCTACTGGTCGTTTTTACTCGACTGGAAAACTACCTCTCAACAAGAGCTATGAAATGTCGATGATGAGTCTCCTGTTTAGTGAGCAATAGATACATCCAAAATGCTCGTGAATAATCATCAAGGATTGTGAGAAAATACTGAGAACCACGACAATATGGACCTCCAAAAAATAACAATGTACTAATTTGGAAGGGAAAATTCAACTTATTAGTTCTCAAGGAGAAAAATCTCTTTTTTGTTTTGCTCAAATACAAATATCACACTACTTGAAATCAAAATCATTAGTGTTTAAATCAGAGAGCTGCAACATATCTAAAGCCTTGGAGGATGGCCGTCCCAACCACCGATGCGAGAAATCAAAATTCGTAGAAATTGACTTCTGAACCGAAAAAATTAATGTCTATTTTTCTTCTAAAATCATAATTTTATCTTTTCAAATTAATAATTTTATTAAAATTTTTAATATTTTTTAAAAAATTTAAATTTCTTTGCTAAAATTCTCTGCATATAAATATCATTTATAAACTCATTTTTATAAATAATTATAATCATACTTCCTTATTTTTCAAATAAATAACTTTTTAAAAATAATAATCTTTAAATTTGTACTAAGTTCAAATATCCCTTTATCTTTGTAGTTATAATATTTTATTCTTTTAAATGGTTTTATTTTATTTAATCATCATTATAAATAAAAATAAGACTAGTCATATATTATTTTAAAATTCTCAATAATATTGATTTATTTCAAAATTAAATAAAAATTTTCTTAAAATAAAATAATGAGTTAGCAAAATAAACAAGATTACACATGAAGAAATTGAGTTACAAAAATTTCAATCAAATTTAATTTCTAAAAATAATGAAAACCCTCTCTTTACATATTTGATTTACTCTTTATAAATATTGGTATATATAAATTAAAAAGTAGTAAGCGTTATATTGAAAAGCAAAATTATTTTACCTTTAAGAAAAATTTTCAAAATATTATAAATTTAGGTTCACTCGAAAAATCTTATTCCTATATTTTTAATTGCTAAGCCAAAAAATAGTAACATGTCGTTGATCAGCACAAACGTTACTGTCAAAAAATAGATGATGTAAGATTTATTTAGTTAGAAACATAGCCTTTTACGAGGTCAAATGTCAAAAACCTTTAAAAGTCATATTTTACCCATGTTAAATACAATGTATTATCCCTTTCACGTTTTTATGTGTATAATAAATTACAATGACCAAATTTAAAAATAATCATATAATCACATTTTTATTCTAGAAAAAAATTAAGAAGTGCTAGATTAACATTATTATTAGGACTAGTGTTATTAATACCATTATTTTTGATGGGATCAAATGTCAAAACAACAAAATATTTTACTATATGCAGAATATGTCAAATGTCACCTATTAAAATACATATAACAATGTATATGGAATAAAATTTAAACACAATACAAATAAGATTTTGAAAATCAAGATTTTTAAATAGTATAGAAATAATGCAAAATAATTTACGAAATGATAAAATATTATGTTTTCTATTTATCAAATCTATAATTATTTATATACTCATTATACTCGAATCGTATGCGGACCAATAAACTAGTAGATATAATAAATTTATCACATTTCATTTAGAAGACTTTCTATTTAAGTTTATTACCATGATAATACTCCATTAAAAGATTAAAAATGAGTAAATTCACAAACTTGAAATTTAAAATTTTCTTTCTATTTGTAAAAATTTGAGAATTGTTACCTTGTCCCTCTAATTCCTAACTTTTTCTAAAGAACAACACTCCCACAATAATATAGATTAGAAAATATATTCGTATCTTGTGACGATAATTTTTTTAAACGAATGATTTTATAAACTTAACAATAAAATTCATTTTTTTAAAAAAAATTTCTATTTGTGAAAATTGTTATTTTCAAAATTTCCTTTTAATTCCTATTTCTCCATACTATATATGAGAAAACTTACCATGTGACGACAAAATAATTGAATATAACTAATTAAAAAAATTCTCCTTTTGCAATTTTTTTTCCATTTGTGAACCATTAATATATATATATACACACACACATACAGATATGGTCTCTTTTAGTTTCTTTTGTACATGTATCTATCTCTATTACTCCAACATCAAACGTCCACATAAAACAAAAATGTGTTCTATGAGAGCATATCATGGATGGCAATGTTGTATATGTGGGCGAATCTTTCATCGCCGTCAAGAACTTTTCATACACCTCGACAACTTTCATGCTACTGAAATGGTTACTACATTTTCTCTCTCTATCATATATGACATCATGACCTTTATCCATAGCTATACCAACTTGAACCCCAATTTTCGTCACGTTGTGGCCTTTCAAAACCATTTTCTTAATCATTTAAATAATAAATTAAGAATGCTCCAAATCGCGCTTTGCGAAGCTGCTGCTACATTAACATTTCAATTGGCACCCATGACCAATAACAATTTTTTTTATTGGTAATCAAGTGCAGCCACAACCATCTCAACCACGACCACAATCTCGGCTCCAACAATTTTTTGAGCCGCAAAATCAGCCTCAACTTCAACAATAATTTCAACCACAACTGCATACTATGGAGGTCAACATGTCACAACAGAATGAAATTTTCATTTAGAGCGAGGGTGTCCAGAGACAACTATCCCAACAACGACAAAGATTTCATGGATATTATATTAAAGCTTTGATAATGATCTCGTCTGGCCCTCTGATATTCATGTTTGAGGAAAACTATTAAAACATAAAATTAATGTTTGAAGACAAAGAAAATCTATCGATGATATGATATGTTTATATCAATTTTTATTATAGATTAAATGACATTCAAGCCCATCAACGAAGTAAACATCTCAGAGCTGTAAGGATAAGTCTATACGAACACTACCAGATTTTGGAGAAGCGGTAAAGCTTTCACCCAGAAGTTTGATTAGAATCAACGACATCGCACAAGCCTTAGTCAAAAACTCAACAGAACCTGTCATATGATTTGAAGCTCCATTGTCAATAATCCAATATTCTATAAAAGATTTACATGAGAGATGTTTGGATGCATTAAGTTTGTTTTCTTCAAGCACTCAAACCAACATTTTCCACTGAACATCCGTAAGCTCGCTAACATTTATATGGTTTGCATCCGTAAGAGGAGGATAATGTGATGGTGTAGCAGTCACTTGAAGTCCATCTCCCGATGATGAACCAGTTGAGATCATCGTTAATATGTTTGCTTGATTTCCCACTTTCGAACCTCCTCTGTCTTGTTTCACAAAAAAGAGGTCGTTCCATATCCTGCATTTTGCATCGAGAATGAACCACGACCAGATTTGCCACAATATTTGCCTTGCGGATTATCTTCCCACCAAGGTGAATAGCCGATCTTCTTAAAGCATTGTCTGGAATATGTCCCATTCAACCACATATGGAACATGAAAGTGAGCCACCGACACCTCTGTTTTCGAGTGAGCCATGAGTTCCATGTGTAGTTTGCATGTAATGATGGTTTAAAAATCAAAGTTTTGACATTATCTCCCTAGGTTAAATCATATGGAGATATAGTTCTCATAGTTGCTCATTTCTCGACACTGTGGATTTTTCACTGCTCAGAGTTCTCTCATCGTCCATCCATGTAGCAAGCTTCCAGGTATTAATGACAATCAAAGACCTCAAAATTGATCCAAGTAGTAGTCGACTTGATCTAATATCAAGCCGATAGGAACTTCAGTTTGCAAAAAAGATAGACTTCAAAGAATGAATGCTTAAACCTCTTTGTAGTTAGTTTCAAGTTTTGATACCATGTCAAGAACATTTAGGAGTTTGTAAAAGAGTTTCTTGTTTCATTTATTCGGCCATTGATGCCTTTATATACAATAGCTAAGTCTGCAAGTAGTTTAACCTAAGCTATACAAAATTGAGCTTTACAAACATCAAGCCCATTAAGGTCCAATAACTTGTTTATACAAAAAAGACAAGCTAATTTATACAACTTTAAAGATTATAATTTTTTTTAATTGTAATGGTCAATTTAGTTAAAAGTTCTATCTGATAAATTAAGTGGTGATAACGTTTGAAAAATTGGATTTACACGGAAACTAATCGGACGAGCATCGATTAGTGGATATACGTAAGCCTAATCGTCCTTAGTGGGGATTTTTAGAATATATGTTTTTACTCACAAAATGTTTTTATGGAGACAATTACATAAGAGTTAGTATGTAGGTTTGTATCTAGATATAATCTTTAATAGTAACTAGAGTTTTGACCCGCGCAACCGCACATGTTTTTTAAAATAATTTATATATTATTAATCATGTTTAGATTTTTCGAGTATCAAGTTTATAATTTTCGGTTATTTCGAGTTTCGAATTCGGGTTCAGGTTCAAAACTTTTAGAATTTTTAGTTATGTCGAATTCTGGGTTCAGTTTAGATTTGAGATTTTCGAACTTTTAGATTTCCTCGATACTCGTATGGGTTCAGTTCGGATAATATTCAATTCGAAATACCGTGAAACAAAACCCGTTAGAGTATTTACAAAAATATCAGATGACTAAACTTAAATTTTTATAGTGTATATAAATTATTTAAAATTATTTATAGATTTTTTAAAATTTTATCACTTTATGGGGCTTATATAAATATCATTTATAAACTCATTTTTAAATGGGGCTCTTTCAAATATAACCCATAATTTGTGGATAATTCACTAACTAACCTTCTCTCTTCATTTTTTAAAATACCAACTTTTACCCTTTTTAACACTCAAATATAACCAAAATGCCATTTTTTATAATTTATTGAATTAAAAAAATAAATAAACAAAGACACAAAAACCCCTAAAATCCTAAGCTTTATAACAAAACGTTATCTTCTTCAATATTTTTCCAACAACCATGAACAACCAAGATTAAGCTCTAAATGCTTCTCTTACCACCATTTTTCGAGCTATAGACACCATATATAGTCTTAAAACTTCCTTATCTATCACTTTCTCTCCATTTCAAACCAAAAGGTCTCTCTTTTATGTTTTTAAAATTTCAAGTTTGTAAATTTCGACAATTCGGTCAATTTAACAACAAAACCTCTTCGATATCGCTCTGAAACGAAGTGCTGAACGCTTGGAGAAACCAAAAGAAAGCTTAAAACACGAAATTAGGTAAGGTTAAGCTTCCATTCTCATTAAGTTGCAGATCTGCGTTTCTACAGACCGCAAATGAAGTCTGCAAACCATTGCAGACTTCATTTGCGGTATGGTAGTAAACGCACATGTTATTTTTGCATTTGACAGATTGAATTTGTAGCATGTCGCAAACTTCGTTTGAACTCTGCACATTTCCTTTGCAAACAAAAAATCGGGCAGACGGCATTGACAGTCTACGTAGTGAAGGGGTTATATTTGCAATTGACCAGAGCTTTGACCATTTAAGAGTAGAATTCATTTTTGGTATGTGAAAAAGCAATGATTTTACAGACCTCAAACGAAGTCTACTATGTAAAAAAAAGGTTAGTTTTGCATTTGACCAAAATAAAAAATGTCGAGTATAATATTATAAAGCAGACTTCGTTTGCAATCTACTTACTTGTTAAAATCGCAAACGAAGTATGCATTTTATTATATTATATTGCAGACCGCAAACAAAGTCTTCTTTTTAATATATTTGAATGTAGACTTCGTTTGAAGTCTGCCTGGTCAAACTTTTGGAGCCCGTAGACAACAGACGAAGTCTGCATCGAAAATTTAATGTTTGGTCAATTATAAAACTAACCTAAATTTTTTTAGGAGACTTCGTATGCAGTCTGTATGATATACGAAGAATTCATTTACTATACAAACTTTATATGCAGAATTCAAAGGTATACAAACTTCACAAGGAGATCGCTTTTGCGGTCTGCTCAGAAAGTCAAAGCTCGGTCAATTGCAAAACTTACCTTTACCTTTATGCTGACTTCGTTTGCGATCTGCGCTTAAAAGTCAACTCTATAGTCAATTGAAAAACTAACCTAAATTGCAGACTTCGAATTCCATCTACTATATGTAGACTTCTTTGCGGAGTCTACTTGCGCATTTGATGCAGACTTCATTTGGATTTTCTTGTTGTCACATGTGTTCTTTTTGCTTCTGATTCAGCTAGAAATCTTTTAGTATCATAATTATGAAGTCTGCCTCGTAATTTTCATTGCTAATGGTTTATCGGTTTATGTCTTTACAGATAATGGTTCAGCTACTTGTTGTATATGGAGAGTGGCTCGTGACGGATTATTGTGGCATTTTGTAGTACACCTCCTTTGTATGTCACTAACGATAGACAAATTCGGATTTTGCTCGAGATAAGTAAAATGCAAGTTTTACGTCTATGTGAGGCGAGCCAATTTTTATCCGGCGTGGATTGTAATCAGGCTGCACATGAAGAATGTGACAAAGTTGCGGATGAAGAATGTGAAAAGACTTCAGAGGATGCGAACGTAAAGTTATGGTCACATGTTCACTTCTCGGGAGATAGGTACAACATAAAGATGAGCAACATGATGGATGAGGACGCCGCAAAGTTTATGGTGGCTACACGGCGGTGACTGGATACCGACAACCAGAGTGGCTCATCAACAACCTCAATCTTTTTCTTTTCCTTTACAACTTCCAATTTCGATATACTTTTTATTTACTTGTGACTCAACCGAGAAGTATCATCACCATTACAAGCTAAGGCAATGTCTCTCCTATATGTTGTTCAAATCATCTGGATATATGAATGTGATAATGAGAAATTGGTGAAATTGATAAATGCAGGGAAAGACAAGCGGGAGTGGGGGCTTATGGATAAAACGGTTACCATAATGTTCTTTGAGTTATAAGTGAAAAAATGTTCTTTGGGTTATGTTAATCGGGAACACAATGAATCGGCTGATCGTTTAGCAAAGAAAACATTACATGCTGACGATCTTTGTATTTATTTTCACTTACCTACCACATGGGTTTTTGTATTATCCTTCTACAATAAAATCATATGTTGGAAGAAAAAAAGTAACTATTATCGGATGCCAAATTCTGAAAACATCATTCATCACTTTCGCAAACCTTACAACCTAGAAAAAAGCCAGACAAATATGCAAACGTTTCAAAATGGCCTGCCATATGAGTGCATTTCATCTGCACAATTATTTCAATATAAGATTTTAAAGTTGCTTCAAAAGTCAAAACAAAGTTTTTTAAAAAAGAAAGATGAAATCCAGGATCAATTAAAAGTGCCATCTACTTTGCTTTCATCAGGAACAATATCTTCATCGATTCCGCTTTGGACGATAAGGTTTCCTCCCTCTAACAGACCTGTTGAAAGCCATATCGATTTTACAGAACGAAGTACATTTTCGGATTCGACCTTATGAGGCTTTGCTAAGAGAACAAAGTAGTTTCTCTTTCTCAATGCCCAAAGAGAAGGGCCCAAATAATAGTGTTGTGCGATGTCTTTTGAGATTAACATCAAATTTGATGGTGGAGGATTGTCTAGTACCTAGAGAAACCTTAGTTATTAAAACTTAAAAAGTTTTGGCACATAATATGTGTTGATTTTTATGAGAGTTTGTCTCATATCAAGAGAGATTACAATCAGCTTGTGATTGTATCTCATTAACCAAATAATTATAACTCATTCTCAACAAGAGAAGAGACAACCAACTTGTGGTTGAATCCTCCTAAAATACCTCAAATATAACCACAAATACTAGATAGTAAACTGATTATATGAGGAAGAAACACTCTAGTTTGAGTCTAATCCTTGGTAAGTAACACAACACTTTGAGTTTGTGTACTTAAGATAAAGAGGATTAAAAACATTAATCTAGAGTTTAAGAAGTAAAAGAAAGAAGATTTTGGTGAGCATTAGACAAGTATTAGGTTGCCTTAATGACAACCCCCAAACCTTAATTTACTAGCTATCTACATTGTGTTTATTTGTTAAACACAAGT
>OVAN01002034.1:0-35965 GCA_900406275.1 Anastatica hierochuntica | reverse complement strand
TATATATATATATATATATATATATATATATATATATATATATATATATGCCCACATGTATATCTGTTGGTAAATGTAAATGAGGTTGGGAGATTTATTTAAAAAATTAAAGAGGGTGAGTCAATTAATGAATGAGATCGATTCATTTTGATATGTGCGAGTGGAATAAAATTGACTATAGTTCACTCGAGTATGATAATATTTGTATATTAAAATGAATTTATTGGAACACATCAACACAATTCTAAGCTTCTTGAAAAAAGAGTAAACCATCTAATGAAAGTAACAAAAAATAAATAAGTTATGAAAAATTGAGATCATCCAAGCTAGTAAAATGAAAGCAAATTATGCCAGCGCGGTCATCGGGTAATTGATTTTAGACTAACATGGCAGCCATATTGGCAAGCAATCTCTGAGAGAAAAGAAATATCATTATACAAAGTGGCAAAAAAGAAACCATGCTTTCATCATGATTCCTGAGCATGTTTGATGTAAGAGTGATATACAAAGAGTTCTCATCTAAAAAGTGAGAACCAAGTAATGCGATAGTAAGTAATGATTAATTGAGCAGTATATATGTTGGTAATGGCTTGTTCACTCCTAATAAATTGTTTTGTAGTCTATAATATACCATAACAAAAAGGAACATAATTGAAAGTAAGTACCTTACCTATAGTAACTATCTTTATGTTATGATGGGATAACTCTCCAGTTTCAGATATCTCATGTGGGTATAGATACTCAACACCTCTTGTACACTTTTCCCTAATGTAGAAATTGCGTATATATGTGCCCAGTTTCTTTTATAGTACGACATTGTCCTTTAGAGTTTATGAATTGTGTCATTAGGTCGAATCTTTCCAAAAGAAGATTCATAATTTAGCTCATGTCTGCATTAGAAAACAAAAATCATTCCTATAAGATATTACATTACAATCGAACCTTTCAACTTCGGCACATAATATATTGCCAAATCTCAAAACCAAGCAACACTGAAACATAATTAGTTAGATTGAAAGTTTGGTCATAGACTCATACCTTTCGATCATGCCAGGTGTAAAGTTTACAAAGCATATTAATAAATTTTACAAAGCATGAGTAAAATTTACAAAGCATATTAATAGGAATTTTGTCTCCACCTTTGTTTGCGATTCATTGATCACACTTTTTTTAAGCAACAATTTTATTTTGAACACCTTAATCCTTATTCTCATAACACCGAGTCCACAAACGATCAGCTGACAATTAAAAGAAATATACTTTATTTATGTGTGAATTCAAATTGTAGGCTCTGTTTGGGAATTTCTCTTGTAAAAAGTGTACCTTAGTTTTTGAAGTTGTTGGTAGAAAGCTCTTTTACTCGAAGCAAGACTTGTCTCTCTTTAAATGTTTACTTCTGTACTAAGCTTAAAACACAGAGTAGAATACATCAATGATGTTCACTAACTAATCCAACCATTTAACCATAGTAAAATAGTTAAAGAGTCTTGCATAATCATCTTTATCGAAGGCACTAAATGTCTGAAGTAGAAATTTTCAGGGTAAAGATGGACATCTCATATTATCAGTCATGGTTACAAAGAGAACACCCATTAAAACTATAACATAAAGTTAAAGAAATAAATGTTACCGATATGATCAGGGTAAACGTTAAACTGGGAAAAATCTTCTTTGTTTCCTCTTCTTCCTTACCGTCTTTGGGTCAAGACTCGATTTTATGTCATTTTTAGTGTTTCTTGGCTGACCTCTGTTTCATTAACTGTGGTCTCTTAAGTCTTCAAGATTACGGCTTCAACTTCAGGATTGTGGGCAATATGTCACCATTCTCCAACTCAATTTCATTTATGCGGTTCCTTAGTAACTTTTTATCATATAATGCATTGCTAATTCGCAGCCAGCGCTGATGAAAGAAAGGGTTGTACTTCATTGATGATGGAACTCGAATCAAACGGAGAAAGGGTTAATATAGCTGCCAAAAAGCTAGATGAAATAGCGAGAGAGAGAAGGACTTTTGATTCGATGGAGGAAGTTTTTTTAAAGCAGATTAATTGGCTATGAAATCAATTCATGATTAATGAGAAGGGAGGAGAAACAATTTGGTTTCTCAAATTTGTGATGATGATACAATGATTTTTTTATTGGAAAATTATTATCTTCACAATAAAAGATGTAAAACGATTTGAAGAGTACACGTGGCATCTTATTGGAGCATAGATTTTTTTGCTTAGGTGGATAGGCTATATTCCTTCAAATTGGTACTTTTAATTAGTTAGATTATGTTTCACTCCAAATTTGTCAATCTTTATTTTTAAATCACGAAAAAGCTAATTTTATGGCATTTCCAGTGGTACCAAAGTTCGTCTGTCTATATGGGAAAAAACTGCATTTGATTTTCAAAAATTCCTATTACAAACTAGAGTAAGGAAATCCGTTGTTATTGTTACATCCATAAACTCGAAGCTATTTGCAGGTAAGAGTACCTATAAATACCAATTTATAACTTTAAATTAAACATTAATCAAAATTACTATACTATGGAAAAAATATGTATTTGAAAACATCTCACGCTTCAAGGTTCATTCTTAAAAGATGATTTAGAAGAAATTAAACAACTTAGGTCCATACTGTCGCTGATCAAAGTAACGTAAAATTTATATTTCATAATATGTCTTAGTTTGGATAATTAATTTTCCTAGGAAATCATAAGTTATAGTTTATATAAAATACTATAATTGTTTCTCTGCATTTCTCCTAAAGAGCATGGGCAAACATCATCTTTTTCCAATTATGACGAAGATCACAAAGAGTCTTTCCAGTAAAACTATTGCGCGAATTCTATCATTCCTTGATATTGAAGAACCCTAAGTTTGACTTTCATTGACCATATTTTCATAAATATGCATTCGAAAAACATTGTTTTAAATTTGTCAAGAGAAGAAGTTCACTTGCTCAGGCAAAATCGTTGAAACCCTTAAACAAAGAGGCTGGTACACTATTTCTTGCGCAAGATGCTACAACAACTTACAGTCTTCACAAAGTAAACTCATATGTTCTTTCTGCAATGATTATGAGGTGATTATATCTTCAGGTATTTCTTATCTTAACAACTCAGTTTCTCCATTTTTTTCTAATGAACAAAACTACCAATAATTTCTCCTTATAGGTTTTGTTTAGAGCTTATTGTTAATGATGAGACAGACTATGCAAGATTTATGATTTCTGGTGACAAGGCTGTGAAGCTTCTGAACACATTTATGTAGATTTGGTTCTCTTTGAGGTATGTTGTTAATGATATGCTACTGTTAATGCGTCTTTTAAAATATGCATTGATTTATTTGTGCAATATGGATTATATTTAGAGTTTCCCGACCAACAAATCCTGCCTTCTTGCTTACAAGATGTTATTGGTGAAACTTACACATTTCACTTGCGTTTGACAGAGTATAACTTCAAAGCAAGAGTGAAAACAATGACTATCGAAAGAATATATATACAAAAGAAGACTAACAAAGCCTCCCGCATGTGCAACAAATTCCCAATCATCAAAATTCTCGAAGCTAGAGTAATTCAGACTGCATTTTATTTTGGTTTAGTAACTTAGCATATGGTTACACATTTTCCATGTATTTATCTCACATGATATGTATTAATACTTAAAAATAAATGTCCCCACCTTAACTACATCACCCTAATATGTAATATTTGTACACTTCATTTGTGTTTTTCATCTCTATTAAAGTTTACAGTTTATTTCAAGATTTGACTCTATTTATTTTTTAAAATGAGCGGCAGTTTAATTCAAGATGTATTTGTTTCTTAAAGTCTTTTAACGTCATATTACTCTACATGAATAGAAAACAATATATTTCTTACATTAGATAATAGTCGACATGTGTTAGGATTTTTCTATACCATATATCATAACTCATATATATTTTGTAATGCAACATTAGGGAACTAATCAAAATACAAAATCACATACGTCTTCAAGTCTCAAAACAGGGAACTTTACAAGAAAACAGCCGATTTGCGAGGAAAACAGATCACCGCAAATTTTCGACAAATTTGCGAGGAATGTGCTTGGAAAAATTGCTTCCTCGCAAATTCCTCGCACATTTGCGAGAAAAATAATTTCTCCCAAATTCGTCACAAATCAGCGTCCAATTTGCTAGGAAACTATATTCCTCGCAAATTTGCAACCAATTTGCATTGAAATTGCTTGGAATTAGAGGTCAATCACAATTCGGTCGCAAAATATGGGACAAAAATAATTTCTCGCATTTTTATTGCAACTCTGCAACGATTTTGCGAAGAAACAACGTCTAAGTGCATTTTCCTCGCAGATACCTAGCAAAATTGCGAAAGATTTGCGGGGAAATCTCTTAGGTAGGTGAACACGTTTTCCAGATATGTAACCACTATTTGCGAGGATATATTTCCTCACAAATTCGTAGGTCATCTGAAAATTACGGCATATATGTACGGGGGAACCGGACTTCTACGGCGTGATTAATCAAATTTTACAAGTCAGTTACCCCAGAGTGGTGAATTTTCGAAGTGTGTTGTTCAGGTGCAACTGGTATGACCCAATTCTCGGACGAGGAGTTCGAGTGGACAATTTGGGGGTTAAAGACGGAAACGCTAACAGACGGGATAAAAAATTTGAACCGTTTGTTCTCGCTTTGCAAGCAGAGCAAGTGACATTCGTCTTATATCCACGATTAAGAGAACGACGGGAGCAATGGCTTACTGTGATCCATGTGAGTCCAAGGGATCGTATAATCGGAGCTGATGATGATATTGTGTTACAAGAGGATAGGACAGAAGAAGACACGACTATTCCGATCGAATCCATCGAGAATGTCATACACATTGATCCAGCATCGTGTGATTTTGAGGATGTGCATTCAAGCGACAACGAAGAGATGTGTGGTATAGATGAGGATACTGATGACGACGAAGAAGAATCAGACGACGAAAACGATTCCATTTATGTATCTGACCATAATGACACTGATGATGAGTGATGTTATCTATTATGTTTGTATAAGTAGTAAATGACAATTGGAAGTGTTTATGGAAAGTTAAATGCCTATTGATTAAAGTTTGGTAAACGGAATGTCTTTCAAGATAAAAATTATTTATTAGAACTAGAATTTCAAATGACATATTTTCATAAGACTTTGTAAGAAGTAGGTTAAATTAAATATATAACCTAAATTCGGCTTCGACCATGAGGTTATTAACCTCTTTGCCCTTCAGAGACGAAGGATGATGAGGACCAAAGGCGACACCTTCGCCGGAGCTCTCACCTTTCTTTGATCGCTTGGAGACCCTCGAAGGGTTTGCAGCTTGAGCAGCCTTTTCCTTCTTTTTCCTTTTCATCTCCTCTCCGATTTCTTGTTTACCTTTCATAATCACCAGACCAGTTAGAGAAGCTGTCGTTTCTCCAGAACCCTCTTGTTGTCGATCCATTATGGAGTTGAAGAGATTTCGGAAATGATGGAAAGAGAGGAAGAGGAATTGGAATTGAAAACTAACAAGCCTAAGGAACTAAGGTTTCTATGAAATTACAGAGGACTAAAGAAGATGAAAGGAGGAAATAGTTGTGTAAAAGTTAAATGCTTGGCAAACGAAAAAGTAAAACAAAATAAATAATGCTAGTAGAGGGAAGTTACCTTGAAAACAGAGTTGAGACGTGGAGATGGTGAAGAAGTTTGCAGTTAATGACTGCAGCTTTATATCAAATCACGTCTTGAAAATAGGAGAGGACTTTTCGTTTTCCTTCTAAACAGAGCCGTAGATCTTACCAGATCCGATACTGGCCGTAGATTTGAATTGTTGGTATCTGTGAAAGAGATACGCAGCAATCATTATCTCAACAAAGATGCAGGTTACGGCAGCTAGGTCTAGCTTTCGATATGAGGAGCCTCCTCTCGAAAGCTGGGGGCAACTGTTGGGCCCAAACCTGACCCATTACCTGAAGGCGAATTCAAATGATGGATAAGGCTTTGGAGAGATGACGATGAGCTCATAGTGGGCCGTAATCAGGTCAACTACGACTTAGTCTCTCAACAGAAATCAGAGAAAGCATGGGTAACTTCCGAGAGCAGAAGAGGTTCAGGTCTCTCCTAAGCAGAAGGCTGGCGAAACAGGTCTCGGATAAAGAAAGGGGTCAAAGACTTGGTCAAAAGAGTTGTTGAGCGTCCCGGGAATTCAGGAGGAGATCTTGGGGTGGTTGTAACAGCTTTTGAGCATGTGAAGAAGTTATTTAAGAAGAAGAGGAGGCGAACAAGAGTCTCCTTCGACCAATCATGAACCAAAAACACTTAGACAGTCTTTGGAGAACCTTTGTATTCATCTAGTCATTGATAAGTTGTAATTCAAAACCTCTCTGTTGATCATTGATCGTTTTAAACCTCTTTTTTATTCATTGTTTTGATTACAATCATCAATACAAATAGTTTTCATTCGACTAGTTCTTACGGGATTCAGCCCATAAGATCTCTCTCTAATCTAAACCTATCAACAAAATCTAAGAGGTGAGTTTAATCCCTCACAACCATCATCAAAAAGATGATAACAAATTTGTCATGAAAGGACAGACACGACTTGACAACAAATTTGTTATACTTTACAAGTTAAATTACTTCAGAAATATAAAGCAGACATAAATATAGAATGGTGCAATAAAAAAATGTAAACACATCTTCTATAACTATAACTACATTAAGTACATTTCATCTCATGCGAATGTGCGGGTGATACCCCTAGCATATAAAATATGAAGATTTTCTATGATTGGTTAGTTACTTAACTTTTTTCTATTCTACCTAATTTCTTTTTTTATTGATTTTTTAGTTTTTAATTGTGTACTTTTTGAAGATAAATATAAGGTATTCTTAAATATTATCAATTCAAAAGTATCTTTTATTTTCGAGAAATTATAACTTCTATTTTAACATTTTTGTTTCCTTCTTCAATAACTAATTTGTTATTGTGTTTTGTCATTCATTTAGTGTTTCTAAGACCATCTCCAATGGATCACTCTATTTTTTCTTCCAAATAAGTAACTCTATAATAGAGTTGACTTCTATTCCAATAGTACTCTATTTTGGAGTGAAAAATAGAGTGGTGAACAAAAAAATAAATCAATTACTCTACTTATAAAGTAAACCTATTTTTTACTCTATTATAGAGCGAAAAATAGAGTAGAGTTATGGCATCTCCAACTCACTTTATTTTTCACTCTATAATAGAGTGAAAAATAGAATAATAGAGTAAAAAATAGATTTAGAGTAAAAGAGTTCAACCTTACTCCATTTTTACTCTATAATAGAGTAAAAAAATAGTTTTACTCCATAAATAGAGTAATTCATTTATTTTTGTTCATCACTCTATTTTTCCTCTATAATAGAATATCAGCGGAGTAGAACTCAACTCTATTATAAAGTTACTCTATTTTGAAGGGAAAAATAGAGTAACCCACTAACCATCTTCAACCCCACTCTATTTTTCACTCTGACATAGAGGTTGAAGTAAAAATGCTCCAATGATATTCTATTTTCAATCTATAATAGAGTAAAAATGAGTTTACTCTATCTACAGAGTAATCCGTTTATTTTTTTTATTCATCACTCTGTTTCTCATTCTAAAATAGAGTAACATTGGAGTAAAATACAACTCAAATATAGAATTACTATATTTTGAAGAAAAATTAAAGTTAACCATTAAAAATGGTCTTAGAGTTCTTTTACTCAAACTCTATTCAAAAGTGAAAAATAGAGTGGATTTGGAGATGCTTTAAGTGTGTTACATTAGGCAGTAAATAAATCTTCTATCATATAACGAAAACAAGAATAGAATGGATCAAAGCACAAGTGTGGTGACTATGATTATGAGGATACTCATCAAACTTAAATTAGATTGATCAGCTAAGATAATCTAAGCATCTAGATCTAAATAATATAGTTTTTGGTCAGATTCTTAAAGATACAAATTCTCTTCTTGTTAAAAACACTATTTTACTATTCAAATTTAAGGTAGTGTAGTAAATTACACCAAGATAGAATAATCAACAAAAGAAAAAAATATGATATTGTCTAACTAAATGGACCAAGTTTTCCGCTTTAAAGTTTAAGTCGCGTGGAACATATTTTACTATACACCAACGAAAATGTAACGGACCAGACCCTATAGATGGGATTGTTACTGAGGCCCAACAAGGCCCAGTTATTTCTCCAGAAACCTTAGGTATGCAAAATTATTTAAAGAGAGTTTCCATTAGACTTTTCCCCATCAAAATGCTTAGAACGACGAAACTCTGCAAAAATTCCGAGAGATCTAAGACAACCGATGAGCTTGTCGCATACAGAGCCCGGAAATCGTCCTCCCGTATCTCAGTGACCGGAATACGACGAAGGTACGTCGGAAAAATCATGTTCGGATTGTTATTTTTTGCCTTGAAACCTTTAAACGGCTCTATCACACAAACCGTGTTGAATTAGGAAACGCACAATATACCGTTGGAAAGCTCTTGACGATACGAAGTTACAGCTATTGGCCGATCTCCGATCCGACGCCGGACGCGCCAGAAGACGCCACCGGAAGTTCCGCGCGTAAGATCACGTGCTGCCGTCCGCCATCGCCGCCGTCCGCCAGAGCCGCCGTCTCCGCCGTCCAAGTCGCCATCGCCGGGAAGCTTTCTTCACCGCCAGCGAAAACTCCGATGAGTTGCTGACGTGGCAGTCTTGCTGACATGTCGCTGACATGGCAAATCTTGTTGACGTGTCAGAACGATATTGGTCCACATGTCAGATCGATGCTGATTGGGTCAGTTGGTACATAGGTGACGTGTCACTGTTGACGTGGCGAGTCATGCTGACGTGTCGTAATCAGATTGGTCCACATGTCAGACCGTTGCTAACTGTCTTGGGCTGAGTTGACCAGAGTTGACTAGTTTGACGGGTTTGACCGTGACCACGGTTTTGACCGTTGACTTTGACCCGCGAGCGTTAAATTTAACCGTCGACATAGGCCACTTTTTCGTTCTAAATTCATTTTTCTCCGTTCCAGTGCTTTTCTGATTGATTTTTTGTCCTGATTTCAGATTTAGAGTCTGATGAAGTGTTCGGGATTCAGAAGCCGCACATTTCTTCCGATTTGCTAAGGTGAGGAGCTACCGCGTAAACCCCCTGTAGGCTCTTAGTTTAGCAATCAATTATCGTTAGATTAGCATCGGAACATGTCTTGTTTGATTTTTTGAGTCTGCTTGGAGTCTAATTGTTTCTTATTTGTTAAGTCGGACTTAGGATAATAGATGATATCACTGTTGATTGTCTCGTAAGATGTTTGCTAGTGTGTTTTATGATTATATATGTGGATATGGATGTTGAGACCTGGGCGTGGGGTAAAGAGTCGGGCTGTTGTATCCTGGGGTCATGTGTGCAGAGGGTGTGAGCAGCAAGTCGATATGTTGTTCGTAGCCCTAAGATCGATAAAGTGTCCACGACGGCGGTGTGTATGTGCATTTATCCTATGCTGAGGAATCCTCTTCAAAGGGTGTGGACGATCATTTAATTCGCAGGATAGGACCATTGATTGCTATGTTTGGGCGCATTAGGTGTCATATTTGTTGCATGTTCTAGGACTAGTCTAACGTGGTTGTATTGCTAAGTCGGGTCTGGAAACTTGCGTGTGCAGCTATCCCTACCTCGCTGAGTAATTCTCCTGTCACTCACTCCTCTTTTCCCTTCCCTTTTCAGGTGAGACTAACGAATAGTCAGGTGACGTGGACGGTTTCTGGTGTTGTTTTGAGATCAACGGTTTTATTTTATTTTAGTCTTTTAAACATTTTATTTATTTATCGATTTTAGACTTGGTTTATTACGGTTGTTGGTTTTGTTTGGAGATTTTCGGTGTTAGACAATATTTATGAGATTTATGAGTTGGTCATTTATGTTTGGAGTTATTTGAGTTGCAAGTTAGGGTAAGTGACACGCCGTTTTGGAGAGAGGATAAGACGGGTGTTACATTTTGGTATCAGAGTAGGTTTGTCGTCCCGATTCTGACCCGGTAGGCGGTTAGAAGGTAGAGTAGTGACTGAATCGGATTTTCAACGGTTTTCAGAAACTTTGGGGACTTGGGGGAATTTTTTTAAAAATAAAAACACCAGACTGTTCCGTTTATTCTATTTTCGTCAGTTTTTTTCTTTTTCTTCAGGTAAAGTTTAATTTGCTTGTTCTTTTCTTTCAGATGACACCAAGACGAAGAGTTGCGCCCACTCGTCCCTAGGCCGGCAGGGCCACAGGCAGAGCTGTTACAGATGAGGGACAAACTGAGGGAGTTCAGAGAGTCGAGGGTCATGTTGTTCAGCCTATTGCCCAGCAGTTGGATGTTGATATTGTCAGACAGCTTGCTAAGAAGGCTGCTAGGGACGCTGCTCAAGCAGCAACTAAGGAGGCTGCTCAGGAGGCAGTTTAGCGTGTTGCTCAGGAAGCAGCATGAGCAACTGCTCAGGAGTTTGCTCGTTAGTTTGCACAGCAGGCTCCACAGGGTGTTCCGCCAGTAGCTGTGTATGGTGTCCCCCCCAGCTGCTCTGTAGGGTGATCCACCAATTGTTCTGCAGGTTGTTCCGCCAGTTGGTCCAGGAGTAGGGCATGTGGATGATCATGCTGCTAAGTTAGAGGAGCTTAGGAGGTTCCGAGAGAGGTTTGGAGGACAAATGGGAGAGAAGGGTGCTAGGGTGCAGCAAGATGCACCGCATGTGTATGAGCAGGGTCTTCCACCACCGCCACCTGTTCCTCACTGTTATGGACCCACCTACTTGGAGATCATGAGGCAGCTTAGGGACATGGGGCAGGAGTTTTTTTGTGGTTCTATAGATGTTGTTGAGGCTGATGATTGGAGGAGGGAGCTTGAGCGTAACTTAGACAATATGAGATGTCCTGCTGAGTTCTGTCTTGGGTTAGCTGTGCAGTACCTGAAGGGAGATGCTCGGGTTTGGTGAGACGGAGTGGTACATATGGTCAATGGGCGTTACTAACTGCACTATGATGACTTCAGGAGGGAGTTCTCTAGCAAGTTTTTTCCACGAGAGGCCATGGATGCGAAGGAGAATGCTTTCTTGGATCTTTGGCAGAATGATTTGACTGTCCGGTTGTATGAGCTTGAGTTCAGCCGCCTTCGTAGATTTGCAGGGAGACACATGGACAAGGAAGAGCTTATGAGGAGCTTCTCTAGGGGTTTGCGAGAGGATATCCGCAATCGTTGTCGAGTGAGAGTCTGCCGCAGTATGGTTGAGTTGGTGGAGTTAGTTGCTGGCCAGGAGATCGGTTTAGTAGAGGAGCAGAGGATTATCAGGTCATAGTTGCACTAGGCAGTGAAGGCTCCAGAAACCCAGAAGAAGGTCGGGGAGCAGTCAGGACCACCGAGGTGTTCTCGTTGCCAACGTTACCATTTTGGACAATGTGTCAAGTGTCATACTTGTGGACAGGCAGGTCATATCTCTAAGAACAGTCGTTCTAGACCACTGGAGGTACCACCTATCAGACAGGTAGCAGCACCAGCAACACCACCAGCAGCGCCAGCGACTCTAGCAGCTGCACCCAGGGGTTGCTATAATTATGGTCAGTAGGGATATTTTGCGAGGGAGTGCCCACAGAGGAGGCAGTTACCCATGCCACCAGCCAAGCGTCAGGCCACACAGTCACGAGTGTTTGGTGTAGGAGACTACGAGGGAGCTGAGCCGATAGCCGGTACGTTTTCTGGGTTTTGTTTTCTTGTTATGTGGCTTAAACTTGTTGTCTGTGTGGAGCATGCTTAGTTTAGACTTGTTTAGGCTCTATCTTGGTTGGGGGTGTCGCGGCTTTCACTTTGTATGATTCTGGAGCTACGAATAGCTTCGTGAGTCCTCAGATGTCAAAGGCTTGGTCCTTTGAGGGTACATTTGTCCCGAAGGCAAAGATGGTCGAGACAGTTGGTAGAGAGAAGATGGGAGCTACGGGCATACATGTGGATGTTAAGATAAAGTTTGGAGGCACAAAATTCTTTGGAAATTTGGCAGAGATGGACATAGGCCGCTATGATGTGATCTTGGGCATAGATTGGCTTAAACGTCACCGCGCATTATTGGATTGTGACAAGGCGAGAGTGTATATACCCAGAGCAAAAGGAAGGGTCACTTTTCAGGGATTTCAGGCAAACTTAGGTGTTCTAATTATCTCCATGTTGCATGCTGAGAGCCTATTAGAGAGAGGGATTGTGGCATTTTTAGCCACGATCTCCATGGCGAAGGATGATGGAGAGATTAAGCTGAGTGAGATTCCAGTTGTGGCAGAGTTTGAGGATGTATTTGAGCCTTTGAAGGGCCCTCCACCTGAGAGGGGATATGCCCTTACTATTGAGCTAGAGCCAAGGATAACACCAATTTCGAGAGCACCTTACCGCTTGGCGCCTGCAGAGACGACGGAGTTGAAGAAGTAGCTGGAAGATTTTTTGGAGAAAGGCTTTATTCATGCAAGCAGTTCGCCATGGGGAGCACCAGTCTTGTTTGTGAAGAAGAAGGACGACAGTTTCAGGCTTTGTATTGATTACAGAGGCTTGAATAAAGTGACCATCAAGAACAAGTATCTATTACCGCGAATAGATGAGTCGTTGGATCAGTTGTAGGGGGCTTAATGGTTTTCTAAGATCAATTTGGCATTAGGCTATCACCAGATAGCGATTGATGAGGACGATGTGCAAAAGACAGCATTCCGGAAACGTTATGGGCATTATGAGTTCGTAGTGATGCCATTTGGGTTGACAAATGCACCTGCAGGTTTTATGAAGTTTATGAATGACGTGTTTCGTGAGCACTTGGATGAGTGTGTGATTGTTTTCATTGATGACATCCTCGTTTACTCTCGGAGTAGAGAGGATCATGCTTAGCATCTGAGGATTGTGTTGGAGAAGTTGAGGGAGCAAAAGTTGTTTGCCAAGCTGAGCAAGTGTAGCTTTTGGCAGAGGCATATTGGGTTCTTGGGTCATGTTGTTTTTGAGGTAGGAGTTGTTGTAGATCCAGAGAAGATTACAGCTATCACAGGATGGCCAATACCTTAGAGTCCTACAGAAGTTCGCAGTTTCCTGGGGTTAGCAGGCTATTACAGGAAATTTGTCAAGGGGTTCGCTAGCATCGCTAAACCAATTACGTGATTGACCTGCAAGGATGCAAAGTTTGAGTGGACAGAAGCATGTTCTAAGAGTTTTGCTAAGCTGAAGAAACGTTTGACAGAGGCGCCAGTGTTGATACTTCCTAAGCCTGGAATACCATATATGGTCTACACTGATGTGTGTGGGTCTGGTTTAGGATGTGTATTGATGCAGGAAGAAAAGGTCATTACTTATGCATCACGCCAACTGAGACCTTACGAGGTCAATTACCCCACTCATGATCTAGAGTTGTTCGCAGTGGTCTTCGCGTTACAGATTTGGAGAGCATACTTGTATGAAGGAAATGTTCAAATCTTCACAGATCATAAGAGTTTGAAGTACATCTTCACTCAGAGAGACCTGAACTTGAGGCAACGCAGATGGCTAGAGTCATTGGCAGACTATGATTTGGAGATTACCTACCATCCTGGCAAGGCCAACCAGGTGGTTGATGCTTTGAGTAGACGTCGGAGAGATGTTTCAAGCACCAAGGAGGTTCAAGAGTTGGTTGGGACGTTGTCTACTCTCAGTCTATATGCAATTTCTGTGGAGGAGGACACAGTTGGGCTAGATGCACTTAATCAGACTGATTTACTCTGGAGAATACGGCAAGCCCAAGAGAAAGATGAGGCGCTAGGCAAATTGATTGAAAAGGAAGTGTCAGGATACCACATAGCAGCAAATGGGACGTATCTGTTTAAGAATCGAGTGTGTGTGCCTGAGGATAAGACCATAAACAACGCGGGTTCTTACCCGCGTTGCTTACGATTTTTCAATTAAAAAAAAAGAAAAAAAAAACAAGAAATTATAAGAAACGGTTCTAAAAATCTTTGCGTAAGATGCAGTTCTTAATTAACTGCATCTCTTGCCTTTTTCTTTTTTTCTTCTGGGTCAGAACAACTTCACTTTCGGATCAGTTTCGGATCCGTTTTTCATGTTTTTTTTGTTTTCCGGTATTTGGATCCGTTACATATTCATTTACGATTTTTGGAGTTTCGGATCCGTTTGAGATCTGTTTAAAATATCTCGATCCGAACCCAAAATACCTGAAAATATTCGTTTATGTTCTGTTTCGGCTCCGTTTCAGATCTGTTTTTTTTTTGTTTTTCAGTTTTTGGATATGATACAGATCTGTTTACGATTTTTGGAGTTTCGGATCCGTTTCGAATCTGTTTAAAATATCCCGATCCGAACAAAAAATACCCGAAAATATCTGTTTCGGTTCCGTTTCAGATCTTTTTTTTTGTTTTTCAATTTTTGGATATGATACGGATCTGTTTAGGATTTTTGGAGTTTCAGATCCGTTTCAGATCTGTTTAAAATATCCCGATCCGAATCAAAAATACCCGAAAATATCCGTTTCGGTTTCGTTTCGGCTCCGTTTCATATCCGTGTTTTTTTTGTTTTTCAGTTTTTGGATATGATACGAATCTGTTTACGATTTTTGGAGTTTCGGATCCGTTTCAAATCTATTTAAAATATCCCGATCCAAACCTAAAATACCCAAAAATATATCTAAAAAACTCGAAAATACCCGAAAATGTACCTAACAGTACTCAAAAATATTTCGAGTTTTGTTTAAGTAAAAAAAAAAATTTTATTTAAGAACCTCATTGTGGGTTCTTGCAATAATAGACCAAAATTGTTAAGAACCCCAAAAGAGTTCTTATTTTAAAAAAATTAATAAAAAATGGCTAAGAACCCCTTTGGGGTTCTTAGCATTGCACATGCTCTAAGGCATTGCGGCGAGAGATCTTACAACAAGCTCACCACTCACGATTTTCTATCCATCCCGGGAGTACGAAGATGTACCAGGACCTGAAGCGGTACTATCATTGGGGTGGTATGAAGAAGGATGTTGCTACTTGGATTTTTCAGTGTTAGACATGCCAGTTGGTAAAGGCAGAACATCAAGTGCGTAGTGGGTTATTGCAGAGTTTGCTAATGCCTGAGTGGAAGTGGGATATGGTGACTATGGACTTTGTTACCGGATTGCCAAAGACTAGTGGCGGGAAGAATGCCATTTGGGTGATCGTAGAAAAACTCACCAAATATGCTCATTTCTTGGCGATTAAAAAGACAGATGGGGCGGATAAGCTAGCGCAGAAGTACATGGATGTGATTGTGAGGTTGCACGGAGTGCCTTTTAGTATTGTGTTTGACCGCGATGTGAAGTTCACCTCGATATTTTGGCAGGCTTTTCAAAAGGCGTTGGGGACTAAGGTCCATATGAGTACAACTTATCACCCGCAGACAGATGGTCAGTCAAAGCGGACTATTCAAAATTTGGAGGTTATGTTGAGGGCTTGTATACTAAATTGGGAAGGTAATTGGGGCAAGTATCTCCCACTAGCAGAATTTGCCTACAACAATAGTTATCATTCGAGCATCGAAATGGCACCATATGAGGCTCTTTTTGGTAGGCCATGTTGCACACCTCTTTGCTGGACAGAAGTGGGGGAGCTGTGGGTTGTAGAACCAGCAATCGTTCAGGAGAAGGTAAAACAGGTGGAGGTGCTCAGAAATCGCTTGAAAGAAGCCCATGATCGCCAAAAGAGTTATGCAGATAAGTATAGAAACGATATGGAATTTGAAGTAGGGGAGTTAGTGTACCTGAAGATGAGAACATTCCAAAGATGGTCTGAGACACGAAAGTTGAAAAAGCTTAAGTCGAGATATATGGGACCGTATCCTATTGTTGAAAGGATTGGTGCAGTGGCTTATCGCTTGCAGTTGTGCCAGAGTTGGCAGATTACCACGATGTGTTTCATGTGTCCGTTTTGCGAAAGGTTGTCAGAGAGCCGAAGCTCATTTTGCAACAGCCACCAAGTGATATCAGTAAGAACCTTTCCGCACCTTGTCAACCAGTAGAGGTTCTGGAACAGCAAGAGAAGAATTTTAGGGGAAGAACACTGTCATGGTTAAAGTTCGTTGGGAAAGAGATGGGATCCAAGAGGAGACCTGGGAGGCCGAGGCTCAGATGAGAACTGATTACCCTGGACTTTTTGGGAGTGACGGACAGACCTGTCATGATCAGAATTCAGAGGCGAATTCCTCGTTAGTGGGGGCGATTTATAACAGACCAAACCCTAAAGATGAGATTGTTACTGAGGCCTAGCAAGGCCCAATTATTTCTCGAGAAACCCTAGGTATGCTAAACTATTTAAAGAGAGTTTCCATTAGACTTTTCCCCATCAAAACATTTAGAACGTTGAAACTCTGCAGAAATTCTGAGAGATCTAAGAGAACCGACGAGTTTGTCACATAAGAGAACCGACGAGTTTGTCACATACAGAGCCTGAAAATCGTCCTCCCGTATCACAGTCACCGGAATCCGACGAAGGTACGTCAGAAAAATCATGTTCGGATTGTTATTTTTTGCCTTGAAACCTTTAAATGGCTCTATCTTGCAAACTATGTCGAATTAGGAAATGCACAATATACCGTTGGAAAGCTCTCGACGGTTCGAAGCCACAACCGTTGGCCGATCTCCGATCTGACGCCAGACGCGCCTGCAGACGCCGCCGGAAGTTGCGCGCGTGAAGATCACTCGTCGCCGTCCGCCGCCGCCGTTCGCCGGAGCCGTCGTCTCTGCCACCCTAGTCGCCGTCGCCGGGAAGCCACCATCACTGCTGGCAAAAATTCTGGTGAGTTGCTGACGTGGCAGTCTTGCTGACGTGTCGCTGACGTGACAAATCTTGCTGACGTGTCAGAACGAGATTGGTCTACGAGTCAGATTGATGTTGACTAGGTCAGTTGGTACAAAGGTGACGTGTCACTGCTGGCGTGGCGAGTCCTGCTGACGTGTCGGAATCAGATTGGTCCACGTGTCAGACCGTTGCTGACTGTGTCGTACTGAGTTCACCAGTTTGACGGGTTTGACCATGACCATGGTTTTGACCGTTGGCTTTGACTCGCGAGCATTGAATTTGACCGTTGACTTTGACCAATTGACCGATTTGGTCCAGTTTGATTTGTGGGGCCTACTTTTCCGTTCTATATCCGTTTTTCTCTGTTCTGGGGCTTTTTCGGATTGATTTTTCGTCCTGATTTTAGATTCAGAGTCTTATTAAGCGTTCGGGAATCAGAAGCCACACTTTTCTTTCGATTTGCTAAGGTGAGGAGCTACCGCGTAAACCCCTATAGGCTCTTGGTTTAGCATTCAATTATCGTTAGATTAGCACCAGAACATGTCTTGTTTGATTGTTGAGTCTGCTTGGAGTCTAATTGTTTCTTATTTGTTAAACCGGACTTAGGATAATAGATGATATCACTGTTGATTGTCTCGTATGATGTTTGCTAGTGTGTGTTATGATTATATATGTGGATATGGATGTGGAGACCTGGACGTGGGGTACAGAGCCGAGCTGCTATATCCCAGGGTCATGTGTGTGGAGGGTGCGAACAGCAAGTCGATTTGTTGTTCGTAGCCCTAAGATCGATAAAGCGTCCACAACGGCGGTGTGTATGGGCACTTATCCTATGTTGAGGAAGCCTCTTCGGAGGGTGTGGGCGATCACTTAATTCGCAGGATAGGACCATTGATTGCTATGTTTGGGCGCATTAGATGCCATGTTTGTTGCATGTTCTAGGACTAGTCTAGCGTGGTTGTATTGTTGAGTCGGGTCTTCGGACTTGCGTGTGCAGCTATCCCTACCTGGCTGAGTGATTCCCTTGTCACTCACCCCTCTTTTCTCTTCCCTTTTCAGGTGAGACTGACGAATAGTCGGATGAGCTGGACGGTTTCTGGTGTTGTTTTGGGATCAACGATTTTATTTGATTTTAGTCTTTTAAACATTTTATTTATTTATCGGTTTTAGACTTGGTTTATTACGGTTGTTGGTTTTATTTGGAGATTTTCGGTGTTAGACAATATTTATGAGATTTATGAGTTGATCATCTATGTTTGGAGTTATTTGAGTTGCAAGTTAGAGTAAGTGACACGACGTTCTCGTGAGAGGATGAGATGGGTGTTACAGAAAATTAAAAGACTTTTCAGCCTGTAAAATTCTGGGAACTCCATTGAAAAATTTGGCTATTTCCCTGGTCTAATGAGGATGATACAAAATCTCCTCTTTTCTAGCTGAGAATGTTTTATCTACAGTGGCGGCCCACTTAAATCATTATCTAACATAAAGCCTAATGGGTTCGAACTTAACTTGTATATACCAATCATATAGTAAGGTATAAGCAAGCCCAAGGGCCAAGGCTGGATCGTAA
The DNA here is from genome assembly GCA_900406275.1 of Anastatica hierochuntica. NCBI lineage: Eukaryota > Viridiplantae > Streptophyta > Magnoliopsida > Brassicales > Brassicaceae > Anastatica > Anastatica hierochuntica. The sequence continues at coordinate 17,554 of OVAN01002034.1, read as the reverse complement.
CCAAGAGGATCACTAGTGTCAAGGGGGAAGAGGAACAAAAGTCAAATTCATCCACGTTTTCAATACTACCTAACAGTAAGTTGCGAGTCTTGTGAGTTGTGACCGACCTCCCATGTGATGTTTTCATTTATAATTCACATGGAAAAGTCCATTACTTTCACATGAAAAACATGTTGAAAATTTGAAAAGACATGTGGCATAATTCCACAACCATTCAAAAATAAAAGCTTTGGTGTTTTACATTTTGTAGTAGCATATTTGGCGCATATATATTATGATCGAGGATGGGTCAAAAACGATACGATTGAGCAAATATTCTAGTCTCATATAGAATATGAATGCTCTTACAATCTAAACACTATGAGCAAACATGGTTTTGTGGTGATCTGTTCTCTTTGGACGTGAAATCTTATATCAACGGTTTGTCTACTTTATAATTTTTTTAATTTGTCAATATGGAGACGCTGGTGTGATGAGAACATATGATCACTAAACCAACGCTTCTGGTTTTTTACTCGTCCAAATCTTAAAATATATATTTTAACATAGCAAGAGTGGTTTTAACATTTTCCAATTTAAACCCAAATCTCAAAGAGATGACTTTATCTCTACATGATGAAAAATGAGAGGTAAAATCGAGCATGACTTTCACTCGCATTAATTAACTCTGTCAATTAAGATGATGATTTTAGTTAGCAAGACATAAGATACGATTAGAATTTTACCCAAAAAAAAAAGATATGATTAGAACAAAAAAAAAGGATCACTACATATATATGAGCATATCATTTGAAAAGCCATTGATTTAGTTTGTTATCAATATTAGGAAAAGAAATTGCTGAAAAGAAAAAAAAAATAATAATATAAATGTGTATATAACTTTCAATCGTATAGGGAATTGATATAGAAGACAAAAGTGGAGCTTGGAATCTTTTACAAATGCCTCAATTGGAACAAATCAAAGGGCTTCCCTTGGCTAAAGCTAAAAATTTGGTAAACCATAAATGATATATGCCCTCTCATCTTACTATTGTCAACTCACTCCCTTACCCAACTTGTTGTCGTCCACCACTTGTGTACTTGTCTGTCCAATTTTGTTCTTAATAATTAAATAACTTTAGATTATAATTAAACAATTTTAGATTAAAATTCAAACTAATTATCAGATTTCGCATTTGTCAAGCCAAACCCCAAATCGATCTAGTAGTACTGCGCAATATTTTAACCACTGTTTATTCTGTACCAAACAGTTTAAAGCAAACTAAACAACACATATATGTTCCATGCATACTAATGACACTTCTTTTTTTTCCCTATTATTTTATTCGAACTGATTATTTAAATTATTTCTTGATTTATGGTGTCATTTTCTTCCAATAATTGAAATTTCTTTCATATATTTGAGGTTTTGAAAGTTTTTATAGAAATATTTATGGAATTAAATGAATATGATTCACATATATATTTTGGATTTTGTGAAAAGAGTTAGGCTAACGTCGATTCTACATATGTTGCATGTCTATGCACAAAAACAGGATAAAAGTTATAGAAAGTGGGGAAATGTGTGTATAGAACGTTAGGTTCGATTAGGTTATGGATGTTATACATCATGTGCCATGTGCTTTAGTTGATCCACATGTACATGTGCATTTACATCAAGTACATGTGTTTCCTCACAACACTATCTTAGATCCGTATTAACGACTACGTTTATTTAGACTTGTATGAATTTCTCGAAAAATATCCAATATATATATATATATATGTTTGAGTAAGTTTTCAAGAAAAAAAAATCAACTTATTTTACCCAAACAAAAAAATTTATCATACCGAATTCTTTTAGAAAAATCAAGGGAAATTATAAAAATACACCAAAATCCCCTATTATTTAACTTTTTTTTTAATTACCTACCCAAAAATTCACTCTCTCTCTTACTTTCTCTTCCCATCTCTCTCCAACTTCTTTCTACAAATCTAAATAATTATTTTTTTTTTTTTTATTTCACAAACTCACCCTATCAACCTATTTTACTCAAAACAATAAAAAATCATTATACCGGATTCTGTTTGAAACTTCATTTTACTCATTGATTAGCTTCTAAAGTTGAAAGGAAAGAAACTTCGATAGACTTTTGCAAGGACTAAATTTTTTTTATCTTTTATCTTGTCAGAAATAATTATATTCTTGAAGCCTTTACAAGAGAAATGAATGGGCCTCCAAGTGCATTAGCGACCCTTGCATGCATAGGCCCTTCAAAACTTCTGTCTGTAAGCAAATGTGTCTAATTAAATTAACTGTTCACGCATGAATCTTGAACTATAGTAGAATTGATAAAATTTTCCGGTTATTTCTTTAAGTTAAAATAGGGATGAATATCTAAAATTTTATAATATATAAAGTTTGATATGCGCGATAGCACGGATATATTTTTAATTTTTAAATATTTCAGTTATGATTAATCATGTTTAAATTGTTTGAGTATTTGGTTAAGAATTTTTAGTTATTTCAAGTTTAGGATTCATATTTAGGTTCAAAAATATTAGAATTTTTAGTTATTTTGAATTCTGGGTTTGAGTTTAGTTTTGAGATTTTCGAGATTTTCGGATATTTGTATGTGTTCGGTTCGGATAATACCACCTGAAATACCATAAAACAAAATCTCGTTGAAGTATTTTAAAAAACATTATTTTTTTTCTTTTTGACAAAATTATTTTGAAAATAATAATATTATAATAGAATTATTTTTAAAAATGATGGTTTTATTTTAAATTTGAAAAATATTTTAACTTTGGTGAAAAATGATGATTCTAGTTTTTAATTAATACCATATTTTCTTAACAAAAAATTAAACAATATATATATATATATAGAATATTCTAATAAGTTAAGTATCATCATTTCAATGGAATGATATCTTACGTAATATCTCACATCATAATAAGATTAGTTTGAAATATACTTCTCTTTTAATAAGATAGATTGTTGGAAGCGTTTTTTCACCACTTACACATCTAGACTTGTTGAATCCAAATAACTATATTGGAGTACATGCTAAAAAGTTATTTGTAAAATCCAAAATATAAAATTTCAAACTAAATGTCATAGAAAAACATAAAAACCTATCAATTAATTTATGTATATTCAAAAATATTGAATTTTAAAATATTTTAATATTAAAATTTATGTAAATGCTACATCCGGAAAATTATGTCATGTGTGCTAGATTTTGCCAAAAAAACTTAATTTAGTGCTAAATATGAGAATTACTCTTAAAAAAAGATTTAACGATTGTTACAATTTTCTCGTGTTCGTGAAATTATATTTTTCCGTACTTATTTCCAATTTAGCTCCTCACTGTATATGTCCATCTAAATAAGTAATTATTTTTTTATGACTATAAACTGTTCGCATAATTTATACAGTCAGAAAGAAATACAAAAACACCAACAAAAGACATTGTTTGCAATTCCTAGAAATAAAACAAAATTCTTCATCATAGAAATATTGATAAGAAGCATACGAAGTGGTGCGAAATATAAATTTTTGGATGTTATTATTAGAACCTCTTTACAAATTTAGTCAAATTTCTTACTTGTATTACCGAGTAAGATTTTGGGTGAATTTGTGAAATAAATAAAAAAAAATGATTATTTAGATTTATAGAAAGAAGTTAGAGAGAGATAGAAAGAGAAAGTAGGAGAGAGCGTGAGTTTTTTGGTAGATAGTTAAATAATAAGGGGTTTTGGTTTATCTTTTATAATTTCCCTAAGATTTTTATATATATTAAATATAGCACATCTACATAATTCCTTTAACTTATCATATTTCTTTGAAATAATTTATGATATAAATTTTTTTAAAATTGAACACATATTAGTTAATCATATTCTCAAATCGAAGTGGTTGATGTTAGTATTGTCGATTTAGCAACACTTAAATTCAAATTTGCATATTATAATTTGTTGTTAGGAAATAGTCAAAACGTATTCCCATAACTTATTTGTCAACATAAATAGAAATAAATTTCCGGGCAACATAAGTACACACTGAAACCCCGACTAGGTCAATTCCTCACGAGAGTAGTTAACATTCTAAAGCATTAATTAAAATGGAACATTCTAAAGCATTAATTAAAATGGAAATGCACATAAGAAAACATATATAATATGTTTAAAAGAAAAGATAATATCTATTGAATGGTGTTCTTGTAGATACATCAAACAGAAATTATTTAACGACCGCCGGCTATATTATATCTTGAAAATATGGAAAATTCAAAATATTGCAAATAACAGTTTAGAAATAGAATATAAATATAAATGTCTGACCTTACCATAAGCACCTACCTCTAAACAATGAGGCAAACCCATATAGTATAGTTAATTACTCGTATAGCATTATATATAACATGTAACACTCTTTGGACCGCAAATATATTATACGGTTTTTATTGACTAATCGATTGCTTAATTAGCGTTAAATAAATGCATGGGCCAAAGATCGTCGACGCTCCAATAGTTTTCTTCGGAATGATCGACTGATAATGGCATCATGATCGAATCCGATGAAGGCACATAGTTGCCATAATTATTAAGCTGCTGATCCATATTGTTCCCATTTTGATACGTCGTCGTTGGTGAATATATCTCCATGGTTTCTTGAGTATCCAAGACATGACTCGTGCTTGTCGCATGATTGTTTATGATCTCAGAGCTTTGTGATGCCATGGTCGATGTTTCTCCTTGCTTGATGATGTGTTTTTGGATCTTTGTCCTCCAAAAATTCTTTATTTCGTTGTCGGTTCTTCCTGGTAAATGCTTTGCAATTTTTGACCACCTATAATATATTTTATCAAACTAAGAATAATTAGTCATCCGGAGTTCATATATGTATATGTGTTATGCGAAGTAACTATATTTGAAGTTAGATCCAAGTTGTGGCTGCATGGAACCAGCTACGTACATTACATTGAACATAATTATTAAGGTTGATTTGCATCTAACTCGAAGTTATTACTTATTCTTTGTAGCAATAAGATTTTGTGGAAGCTTTTATTTTAAGACAACCTTAGACAAATGCTATTATTATATGGTGTGACGAGATTGAAACATTATTTGAGCGCACGAAATTGGTAACTAAATTAGTAATGATTTAATTTTAATTAAAGGTTAAAATACGACCATATACAATATCTTACTTTCGGTATCCATCACTTTTATTTTATTTTATTTATTTATTTATTTATTTTTGTTAAAGCATCACTTTTTTTTTGATAAAAAGCATCACTTTTATTTGCATGCATACATATCGTGTTAACATAAAATATCTATATATGTCTATTAATTATACAAAGCTAATCGACAGTTTTACATTTCTTTTACCTAGAGTATCAAATAATAGATATATAGAAAAACGACTACCAAATAGTTTTCTTGGAAAATATTTCAAGAGTAACGTAGTAAAATCTAATCAACATTTTCATAATGTCAAATACCTAAAGTAAAACAAGATTAAAAAAAATCAGAACATAATTCATGTGATATGTTCTTCAAAATATATATGTATATACATGTGTGTGTGTAGGTATTATATATATATATGTGCGTGTATGTATGTACACTATAGAAGAAAAGATCCTAATAACTAGTACTCAAGAACCAAAAATTTCATATATTTCATAATTTCTTTTTCTTTATTTTGAAATTTTATAAGTTTTATATATAAATTGTGTGATTATTTCTAAAAGAGAGTTACGGTATCAAATATTCGGAGATGCCATTGGTTGAGCTAAATAAATTAAATAGTCATCAACCGCTAACGATTTTATAATATATATACATAATTTCCGAATTCTTGAAAATGTTTTTATTCTTTCCTACAAATTATATAGATCAAAATGCCATTTATTGAAATCTCTTGAATGCTGTCTCTTTACTTCTTCGATCTAATTAATTTAACTAAAAATAGAAATTATAGAAAGCCCTAAAAAATTAGGGAAAAAAAATTAGAACCACAAGTTGAGAATCAGCACAAGATTTTAATGTTATAGTGGTGAGGAAATTTCGACACATGTGGTAAAGTCAAACAAATGGCTAAAAAGAATAGGAAAGTTTTGTCACACCCACCAATATGTTTGGCTTCGTCACCTAATGTCTTGCTTTGATGTCTTTTTAAAGATCCTTTCAGTCTTTAGCCTCAAGTATAGATATATATAAACCGATTCAAAGTTCGAAAGATAAGCTTTGCTTCTTCCGTTACACATATAATATACATATATAACCTTATTATTTTATGTATTTTTGTATATTTTAGGTATATATATAAAAAAAATTACTAACCTATTTCCCCATTTGGCATGAAGTTCCATGATGATAAGTTGCTCCTCTGCTGTAATATTTCCTCGTCGTACATCTGGTCGGAGGTAGTTCAGCCACCGAAGCCGGCAACTTTTCCCGGTGCGTTTTAGACCTATCATACATATATAATCACAATCATTTATAAAGAAACATACTACCAAAGTACCAATCATCTCTGCATGCATGTTTACATTTTTACATTGGTATATCTATAACTAGTTTTTTTCTAAAATGATCAAATTACTTTTTCGCTATGTTTATTAGTGTATGTTTTGTTACTTTAAAATAATTTATAGCATTATTCGCTTTTTTTAAAGGATTGAGGTAGTAAACGAACTAAACCCTAACATAATTTTTACCGGATATAGCAGTAAACAATGCTAACCGCGCAATTAGGTCGGGTCTTTCATATTATTATTAAGCGTTTTGCATGGAGTTTTTTAAGATAAAACTATATTGTATTGTTTATGGTTATCTTTATGACACGGAGATTCAAAGAAGAAAATAAGTTAGGTCAATTTTATCAACTAAGCTAAAGCATATATACCTAGTTGCTTTGTACGAATATTAAGTTCAAGAACTATATATAAGTTCCAAACCAAACATGATCGGTCCATCTATTCAAACAAAAGTTTTAATTAGATTTTTTTCGACATAGTTAGATGTATTAGTACATATACACGATATAATTTTGTAAGTAATGATTTCGTTTCGGTCAATTACATTCGGACTAAAAAAATTCATTTTCTATTAGATTTTTTTGAATATGTATATATATTTGGGAACCTTTACTTTTCGTCCATATATCAAAATCTCCGATTCAAAATTTTTTATCAGAGCTTTCTAATAGTTAAAACCACCTCGCTTAGAATAAAAGTTTTGTTTTCATATTGAAAGAAGATTCTTTGTTCCTTTTTAATCAGTTATGTAACAAAGCTGAAACATAGAGTTTGAGTTTCTGTACTTAGGTTTAAAAACACCAGAAATATATAGGTAATAAGATATAATTTCGTTCCTAGACTAAACCCTAGTTCACCAATAACACACATATATATATACACGATCATACGTACATGCATAACTAATATTGGAGATGAGTTATAAAATTTGTGAGATATATAAGAATTTGACCTGCAGATTTGGCGAGAGAGTTCCAAACACCTTCACCATGATTGGCGATATAATTGATGAGAATCAAATCTTCTTCCATCGTCCATGGCCCTTTTCTCACCTCTACATCTCCTGATCCCGATCCACCAATTTCTCTTTTCTCCATTTTTATAAAATTATTATGTACTTTTGATAGATGATGAAGATATTTTCTAGAGAGAGAAAGAGAAGAGAGTATATGGATAGTGAGAGAGATAGTTGATATTTTGAAGTGGTGGGCAGCTATTGCTTTTATAGAGAATGTTTCTAAAATATGACGCGTTATTAACAAGTTTTAATCCAAAACCTTAGTGATTTATTATTATAAAGACTAAAGATATTAATTAACCACATTTGTTTTCGATTTTTACTTTTATTTTATACATTAAAATAACACATGGGGAGCTATCTATATATACAATGGCCTAACTATTATCATATTGTATCTATCTTCTTTTCACTTATGTGCGAATCGCAAGTCGATGTACCATTATATAAATTTGAAGTTATGGTTAATGAATATGATAGTAACCTCATTTTTGGTGCATTCGCACATGTTATATCACACGTGATGGATTAATTTGATATTTTTGTGATCAGTTTTGCATTTCTGCTTTCAAAGATATTGATTTGCATGTTGAATATAGTGTATGACCAAGCTGAAAATTGTGAACAATCATTTCTAAGCGATTAAGAAAGTGAGATGGTATGAACAATCTAAAGTCTGCATGATACAATTATGGAGAGATTGTTTTGCAACACTCAGAAAAAAAATCTAACGAACTTATAAACTACAATGAAAATTAGTTCACAGTGAAAAAAAAATGCAAATAAGCGAGACGATGTGGTTGCATAGTATAGGGTAGAGCGCTTCGGGTATGCAAAAGGAGGCACTTGGGAGCGGTTGTTAGTGACTTGTGAGACTCGGACTCATACTTGAGCCGTGCAGAGCGAGACAGTAGCTGCAAAATGTGGATGAGATCTTGACTTGAGCTGTTCAAATTTTGAATTTTTTTTGCATTTATGCCAAAATTTAAACCCAAAAATACATCTCTGGTTTGGTCCTAAAGGTAACGAGCATATGGATGATCCATTCTCTCTATTATAAATTGAAATGTATTCAATCATTTTGAATTCAGTGATGTGCTTATTAATATATATAATCAAGTTTCCACAAATTAATAAAGTTGAGATGATCAAATTTGATCCATGTATTAATTTCTAAAGGTTTTATTGTAAATTGTAGTGATAGTTCTTTAAATTTTTAATATGGGATAAAATATAAATATTTGATATAAGTCATCAACACTTAGTGAATTAACATTTAATAATTTTATGTTTTTGAACCCTTTGCCTTTTATTTTTCTTAAGAGGTTATGGACCGAAACTCTAATGTCTCCAAAGGGAGGTGTAAACCGTATAATGTAACTCTCATTTAGAAAGCAGACCTCTCCCACCTACAATTTGAACTTGTGACCTCATAAACATTACCAGAATATTTCTAGTCGAGCTATCTCTGGTTTGCATTTCATTTCTCATTCATTCAAACTCAAAACATAAAAATGTTTAGAATCAACATGTTGTAATCTAGTCATTTTGGCGACAGGCTTTACAGAGACACTTCCTAGGGAAAATTGGAAAAAATTATTCAGTTGAAATTGTTCCAACAATTGGAGCACCCCATGTAACACCCCCAAATGCGGTCTAGGTCAAACTCAACTCAATTAACCGCACAACAATCAAACAAGAACATGTACGATCAAATGAATAAACAATTTACTAAACTGGAGATGCTACTGATGTACGTTCGAACCCTCGAAGCAAGTAGTCCGAAACACATTCAGGAATTCCCGAACCGAAATCCGAACGTATACCCCTAGCGAAATTAGCCTTCGGACGACCGACCTAAGCTAACCCGCTAGTTGGCTCGTCCCAGACCAAAACTCCGTTTTCACATGAAAAACTTAAGTTTTAGTTGGTTAAACATTTTATACATTATTTATATATTAGTAAACATTGTGTAAACATGTATACATCCTTAGAGCAGAATACTCCAAACCACATACTATATAATACAAACTTATACATAACAAAATGGAGCTAGAAAACTACACCGGTCTTGCCGTCTCTTCCGATCTTGCATAGTTTCCACTAAAAATCTCGTGCAAAACAGATAGTCTAGTGAGCAACTATATTGCTCAGTGAGAAACGAGTCTAAACTAACTTACCGGTACGAAGCGTAAAAGAATAGTAAACATGCAAACAATATATCGTAAACATTCAAATAAGCATTTTATGCTAATATGCTGAATAGTCATCGTGCAATGCAACAATCATCTACTCGCCCGAGACTGGTTAGATCCCATTGGATCGTTGAGTCTAGCTCCTAGTCATTGGTTATTCCACCCACCGTAAACCATCTCACATCCCTTCTTGCACCCATTAACTATAGACACAAAGTCTAAAAAGCCAATGGCCCAGATCAACTTAGCTGCATTGTCACGTAGCCTACCTGCACCGGTTGAGGGTAGCTAGCCCTATCACCGTGCTCAACATAACCTGCCAGAACTAATTTTGGAATGCCCCGACAAGTCACTCTCATTTAGAAAGCAGACCTCTCCCACCTACAATTTGAACTTGTGACCTCATAAACATTACCAGGATATTTCTAGTCGAGCTATCTCTGGTTTGCATTTCATTTTTCATTCATTCAAACTCAAAACATAAAAATGTTTAGAACCAACAACATGTTGTAATCTAGTCATTTTGGCGACAGGCTTTACAGAGACACTTCCTAGGGAAAATTGTGTTCCAACAATTGGAGCACCCCATGTAACACCCCCAAATGCGGTCTAGGTCAAAGTCAACTCAATTAACCGCACAACACTCAAACAAGAACATGTACGATCAAATAAATAAACAATTTACTAAACTGGAGATGCTACTGATGTACGTTCGAACCCTCGGAGCAAGTAGTCCAAAACACATTCAGGAATTCCCGAACCAAAATCCGAACGTATACCCCTAGCGGAATTAGCCTTCGGACGACCGACTTAAGCTAACCCGCTAGTTGGTTCGTCCCAGACCAAGACTCCGTTTTCACATGAAAAACTTAAGTTTTAGTTGGTTAAACATTTTATACATTATTTATATATTAGTAAAATTGTGTAAACATGTATACATCCTTAGAGCCGAATACTCCAAACCACATACTATATAATACAAACTTATACATAACAAAATGGGGCTAGAAAACTACACCGGTCTTGCCGTCTCCTCCGATCTCGCACAGTTTCCACTAAAGATCTCGTGCAAAACAGATAGTCTAGTGAGCAACTATATTGCTCAGTGAGAAACGAGTCTAAACTAACTTACCGGTACGAAGCGTAAAATAATAGTAAACATGCAAGCAATATATCGTAAACATTCAATTAAGCATTTTATGCTAATGTGCTGAATAGTCATCGTGCAATGCAACAATCATCCACTCGCCCGAGAGTGATTAGATCCCATTGGATCGTTGAGTCTAGCTCTTAGCCATTGGTTATTCCACCCACCGTAAACCATCTCACATCCCTTCTTGCGCCCATTGACTATAGACACAAAGTCTAAAAAGCCAATGGCCCGGATCAACCTAGCTGCATTGTCATGTAGCCTACCTGCACTGGTTGAGGGTAGCTAGCCCTATCACCGTGCTCAACATAACCTGCCAGAACTAATTTTGGTATGCCCCGACAAGTTTTGACTTTTAGGTGGATACCAATGACTCTTAAGTCACTCCACCCGAGTGCCGAGATCTCATGGATCTCTACTACCAAAAGTCCGTGGCAAATACGAGTCCCTAACAGAGCAAACTCGTCACAATAAATCCGAGTTCCTCACCAAGCAAACCCAAAAAAGAAGTTATACCCTCAAAACCGAGGTTCAGACGATACAACACAATTATCATGCATTATAATATAACAGCATATCACATCATATTCGTAACTTGCTATACCCCTCAAACCGAGGCCCGAACGATATAGGCCAATAACTCTCACAATACCATGCATCACATAAACATTAAATATGACATAAATAGCATGCCATCAATCAACATTATCATTAACCGTTTACCTATGTCCGTACCATATACTTATCATTTCCATGATTGTACGATTCCACATATAACACACTTGTTCTCTTGTTTTGCATGCGCTAACCGCACCTAACTATCCATCCTATAACCGAGACTCGCCTTAGATTTCAGATTAGGCAGTCAGATTTGGTTCTAGGTTGGTTCGGCTCCTACGGAAAATTCGGCAGAGTCTCGGACCACTAAACCTGTAACTTAGATCAAGGAAAAAGAATTCCCCATGTTCGTTAGTCGGAACCGGGATCAAACCTACTTTTATACCTAAACGACAAGGAAAAACTAAAGCTGGAAATTTTTACCTGTCAGATTCATGTTCGGAAGAATTTTCTACGGTCGGAACAAGTACTGCTAGGATCAGAAAGGATTTTTCACGGTCGGGTCAAGTTTTTCTCGGGGAAAAATTTTTCCTAAGGCAGGATTCAGTTGGGACGGAGAAATGCATGTGATATGGGTTTATATAGGGACAGGGAACTCATGTGATAAGGTTTTACCCAGGAAAAACAAGGTTTTCCGGCAAGCACGAGTTGTCTGGCAGTGGCAGCAAGGGAAATTTATGCAAAGTTCGTTTGGCGACAATTGTTCAGGTGCTTGTGCTGAAGTATGAACTCCTAGCAAGTGAAGCAGACAACCATACAAGCAAGCAGGTTACCTAGACACACTGCTTCTTTCGATCAATACCCATCCAAACGTGCCGAAATGGTCGCTACACGATCCGACAATACCATATACCACCCGGATGGTCAGAAAATTTATTTCTCCGAGCAAAACTCAATTTTCTCGGGGAAAAATTCTTACCACATATTCCCAAAGCTATTTCACCTTTGTCGACTCAAGGATTGTTTCCCGACTAATTTTCCTGATCATCTAGAACGTTTTATGCTGAACCGTCGGCATTTCGAATCTACTAAGTTTCGCGAAGAATCTTCCAGTGCCATTATTTCTCCTCAGTTCCAACTTTAAAATTTTACTTTTCTCAAGGAATCCCACTATCTCTCAGCTTACTGTTTCACACTATTCGGCCCATTCAACATGCATCGTTTGTGGTTCCTCACTCCGTAGGCATTCTGAACGGTCTTAAGAAGTAATCTCTCCGACCAATCTCATTCTTATCCCAACGTATAACTTACTTCACTCAATTTTCTTGTGTCCCGACCATGGCTATTTTTTCTAAGTCTTTGGACTTAGTTCTCATTCCTCGTCACTCCCAATCAAATGCAAACTGTCCTGGGGCCTTACTCATTCGTTAATACATAAACCAATTACCCAACCCTTCTCCGCTTTAGTCTCCGGGCTTTTTCTTTCTTCGGTCATTCTACAGGTCTCGTTCATCTCTTAATTCTTATTGAGGGTCATTATATTCTTGCCTCAGCAATAGAACTCATCCACGAATTCTTAAGGAATATATCTCCTCACCATTACTTATTGTATCAAGCTCAACTTTACTTCCTTTGAATGTTATCATCTCATCTCCAATAACTTCTTACTCTGCTACACTTTTTCTTTTTTCTTTTTTCACATTTGGCGTCACTTATTCATTTTTATACCATTTAGACTCTACGCAGTGTTGCACTTCTCGCTCAGCCCATATGGTATGGCTAAATTTTCTTGCCTTCACATTCCTCACAACTCAACCGTCAGGCTTCGCTGTAGCACCTCTAGTCTAGATTAGGTCAAAGTTTCCTTAATCATTTGTGCAACAATCAAACAAAAACATACAAGACAAATGAAGGGATCTTAACCTTTCACCGGACTGAAGATATTACAACTATTTTCTTCGGTTGTTTTTCTTTCCCACTTTCATAACTTCTCCACATTTCTGCTAATTTCTTTAATCTCTTACCATTTGTTATTTCTCTTTCTATCGTCATTTTGCATTCATTCCCTACTAATCCCTTCCATCTTCTTATCAACTCTCTCACCTTTCCTTCTTATTCCCTTGACTTCTCGTAACACTTCCCCCTTTGCTATTGTTGGGTCTTTGTATTATGTTCATTTCTCAAACATAACTTCACTTCTTACTAATTTATACGACCTTGTTTTCTAGGCTTCCATCATTTGCATTTCAATATGATCATCTTGCTTTCCTCAGTTACCCATTCGCTTTGTTGCTTCATCTCCAGTCTTGATCAGGCCATGTTTCCTCAATCCGTTGTGCAACAATCAAACAAGAACATGCACAAAAAATCAAAAAATCCTAACATTTTGCTAGACTGAGGATATTACAACTACTTTGGATTCGATCTTCTTCTTTGTCTCTGTGTCATTCCCACCTTTATTTTCTCATAACTATTCTATGTTATTCCTTCTCTTCCTTTCAATCCAATTCTAACACCTCTCTTTCTCGTGTACTTTCATAAATCTTTGATCAATTCACCTTTTCTCTCCTTCTTATCTTGGTTTTGGTACTTCTGTCTTTAATCTCATCACTTCCCTTTCCTTCAGTTATCCTATTACCATTACTCTTAGATTCCTTACATCACTTCCACATCATTCCCTTCATCTCTTTAACAGAGGCTCATTCTCAATTTCTTCTTCGCCTTCCGATATTAATACCTCAATCCCACTTGACGTGTACTAACATGTCTTTCATTGGTTACCATCATCTATAAGTGTTGTTCCTTTCGTCTACTATTATTATCTCCCATGGTTTTATCCTTCTTTATACCTCATGCTATCATCACATCTCATACCTTATGCTTCTTCGTCATATCGTTCCTTCTTGTTCTTTTTAGGGTTCACATCTTGTCTTATGATTTTCATTCATAAGTTATTTCTTGAATACTCATCCACCATTGCTAACATGCCCTTCATTTGCTACTAATGTCAATAAATACTTTCCCCTTTGCTCCATCTACCCCTCATGTTATCGTATTTCTTCACATCATCTTATGTTGCGTATCTCATCCAACAAAGATATTTTACGCCGAATTGTGAACGTTTTCAATCATTTAAATTCTCTGAGGATTCTTTCTAAACAATCACTTCCTTCATAATCCTTGCCGGAAAATTCACGTACTTCTCATCACACTATGTAGTTGGATCACTACTTAGCTCCCATACATTTCAATCTTTATTAAGGGTCATTCTAGTCTCTTTCTTTCCATGCGATTTAACTATCCCTCTTAGCTTCTCCTTATCTTCTATTCCTTTCTTCTACCCACTTGTTCCATCTGCTTATTTATCAATTCCTTTTTATAACACTTATATCTATCTACCCATCCATCGTCACGAGCTTCCTTATATATATTTCATTCGGATCCAACTTTGCTTTCGTCCTTGGTTTCTATATCTACCATCTTATTCACCTATTCTTACCGTCTTACTTGCCAGTGTTGTTCCCTTCACCATCCTAACTTCAATGCATAGTCATCCTCACCTATTCTTCCTCGTTCCTTCATCTTAATCTTCTCTTATTTCCCTTCTCATGGCTTACACTCTCATCCATCATTCTTAAGTGTTCTCACCACTTACTTCAATATTGATCCAACCGCCTGTATGCTCATCCTTTTTATTTATCACCTTCCTTTTGACTTTTCGAACTCGTTCTTCCTCACATACTCTTACTCCTCATCAGTTATCTTTAGCAGTATCATGTTTACCATGGTCGAAATCACATCTCTTTCCTCTTTATCCTAATTTTACCCCATATGTAGTCCATCACATATGGCAGTTCTATCTCCTTCCATCATGTCTTCGTATTTAGTTCCCGATATTGGTCCATATCCTTGTAACATTCCATCATCACACTCCATCTCCCTTCTCAGATTGTGGTACAAGTTCGAGTTAAGGTTTTCTAACGGCTCACCTTCACACTTCACACAAGTTCAGACTCAACTAGTCCTACAACACATGATGCTAACGACACCTTCAAGAGTGCCGAATGAAACGTAGATGATTTCATCACCATCCGTTTCGCAATCAACTTTTTCAATCAACCAATTTTCCCATTTCACTTACCTGGCAAGATCCCATTCTTACGCACAACAAAACATAACATAATCCCGACCAATAACCACATACTATCATGTAACCTACTATTGTCACGCAACCAATTATGCAACTTCCCCACTTTAATATCTTATCTTCTGTTGGATCCGAAATCCACACAAGAATACGGGGAGTTTGATTAACAAAGACTATTCAGCTTAAGCTCTACTCTTCATTTATTACTTCACTTCTTAATGATAGGAGGCCACCGAAACCTTGTCGGGATCAAGCCAAACGTAGTTCTTAGTTATTTTCTTCTAGAGTATTTGGTTCACATGTGTGATCGCTCGCGAGGTGGGATTATCTGAGAGAGCTTCTTCATTCAGCTATGCAGCTAGGTCTTCTCTTCTAGTACGCTCATTAGTCATCCCTCCGGCTGGGCAGCTCGTCAAGTCGTCAGGTTGCCAGGTCGTCAGGTTGCCAGGTCGTCAGGTCGCTAGGTCGTCAGGTCGCCAGGTCGTCAGGTCGTTAGGTCACCAGGTCATCAGGTAATTAGGTCGCCAGGTCATCATCTTCAGGTAGGTGGGACAGTTAGACAGCTAGGCAGAGAGCTTGAGAGCTAGGCGGAAAGCTGGAGATCTAGTCGGAGAGCTTGAGAGTTAGGTGGAGAGCTATGGAGCTAGGTGGAGAGATTCAGAGCTAGGCGGAGAGCTTGGGAGCTAGGCGGAGAGCTTGAGAGCTAGGCAGAGAGCTTGAGAGCTAGGCGGAGAGCTTGGGAGCTAGGCGGAGAGCTTGAGAGCTAGGCGGAGAGCTTGGGAGCTAGGTGGGGAGCTTGAGAGCTAGGCGGAGAGCTTGGGAGCTAGGTGGAGATCTTGAGAGCTAGGCGGGACCTCCATGATGTTATGTCTCTCTTCTAAATAGATGGGTGCTAAAGAAAGATATAGAAATTTATAAGTGAAGAAGAAGTAGAAGACTTTCCTGCGAAGACAAGCGTGTGAACGGGTGTCGGAATGGATGAATGAGCCCTTTATGAAGATTGCCAATGAAGATATGGAACTCTTTCTTTTTGCTCTCTTGGAATTCTTTGTGTATCTCTTCTCTTTTTTTGGTGTCTCTTCTTAGGATCCTCCCTTTTTATAATTGATTTCTTGGTGGAGTCAATGCAATTTATGGTCATTAAATAGAAATAAATTGTCATATTAATAACCATTAAATACCATTGACNCCCCCCTGAGCCCGACTGATCCATATCATGGACCGAGCTGGTGGGGGATACTAGGTCGGTTTTTTGGTTTGGTTATGTCGGGTAGATGTAATAGAACAAAATCCGGTTTAGGAGCTGATGTTACCTAGATTTTTGAATTAGAGAAAGACTACCATGGGTGAATTTGTCCCGGGTGTTTTCGTCTTCATACATGAGTGTTTGAATAAGTGTAGTTCGGCGTGATGTGTCCAAAAGATGAGACTGGTTAAAGATTCGATCCTTGGAGATTTTTGGGCGCAAAGTGATCTCGGCTTACCCCGTCGATAATAGAAGTTTATGCGCGAAATGCGAAGTTCGTAATGGGTTAAGCAAAAAATTTAGGTACGAAAATGATTCGACTTATCCTGTGAAATAGAAGGTTTTAGGCGCGATGTGATTTCGGCTTACCCTGTACCTGACTTGAGTGTTTAGGAGCTATGGTTTGAATCCGTTTCTCAAGTGTTTGCAGGAGGACCCGACTTTCTTGTATGACATGGAGATGTGAGGGCCCTCTTTTAATTTTCGCTCTTATATTTAGTAGTTAATATAGGTGCAGAGAAGGTCTCTGGCTTACCCTGTGCCACACTTAAAGAACAAATTGTTTTTAGATTTGATAACTTAAGTGTTTTGCGGACATGGTTTGGCTGTCTTAATAAGCATGCTTAAGTTCATGCGGACTATGAGGAATTCTAAAGAATGTCACTCACTGCCGTGGTGTCGTTTCACCAAGGCATCTATGAGAG
>OVAN01002033.1:0-35967 GCA_900406275.1 Anastatica hierochuntica | reverse complement strand
GAGTTTCGATCTCGCCAGCGCGATCTGGAAACTCTGAAGGTATGCTTTTGGCTCGGTGGTCCCGTCATACATTGGGATCTTCACCTTTCCGGGATCTGATATCCTCGCGTATGTANCATTGGGATCTTCACCTTTCCGGGATCTGATATCCTCGCGTATGTAATGCGAGCAATGAAAGGAGTCTTTCGAGCCTCATCGAGGAGTCGATCGATCTCTGGCGTAGCGCTGGTCGCGTGATGGATCGAGATCATGATTAGCAGTTTTGCGAGAATGCCAGCACGTTCTGTTAGCAACTCTGGCCTGCTCTTCAGCCTGCTCTTGCTGCTCGACCCAGAGGAGGTTTTCTTCTTCCTCCATGATGGGTTCGTTGAGCTCAGAACTACGGCGAGTGCGAAAGTTAATAGATAAGAAATACGAAACTAATCTGCGAGATAAGATCAAACAAAAAAGTGTGAGTAAAACGAATGTGTGAACAGATTGCGATAGTTACGCTAACAAGACTCGTATGACAAAATTGAGATGAAAAAGATGAATAACGTAAGTGAGATTGATACGAAATAGATTGCGAAGCGAGATATGTGAAACGACAGTAAAATAACAGGATTCGTAAAGAGAAACAGTTTGAACACGAAAAAAGAATCGTGAATCAAAACGTGGACAACAATCGAAACACACAGATTACGAAGAAAGTATAAGGGATCTTATTCGAATTCATGGTTTGAGCGTGCGCAACCGGTGTTAAGTCGTGGCCGCAAGAACTGTAGGCGACGATTGCCTAGAATTATAGCGTAGACTCGTAACCTAGTTGAGATGCAGCTCGCTAACGAAAAAAAAAGAACCCTAGTTTTTTTCTAAGTGTTTTGCAGTGACGAAAATTATTCGTTTTCTCTTCCTTCGCATCCTTTATATAGGTCTTCGTGGGCTTGGCTTGATTCCTTTCTCGCTCCCGATTCGTGCATATTTTTCGTGGAAATATTTCTTTGTCCCTGATTTGCATATATCTTTCCGAGATCCTTCCTTATCTTCTCGAAGCTTAACATTTTCGCGAAACCCTGGTAAACCGTCATTGTAAGTGGGTCGGTTCTCGCCCAAAAATCGTAAGTGGATTGTTATCTTGGTTTGGGCCCTTTCGGGTCGTTTCGCGGCTAAGTGATCTTTACGATTTACTGCGGGAAACCGTTTCTCGTAAGAACAACGGGCAATAGTTTCGTGGAACGATAAGGCCGATCGTATAGTTTAGATTCTTCCGGTGTTTAAGTTAACCGTCGTTGTTTTACACGATCGATACAAAGTCCACGAAAAGCACGAATCCTTACGACTATCATCATAACGGTTTGACGGAAACTCCAATCGAGACGAAACGAGAGACGATCAAGTGACAATTCGAAGGAAATGATGATCGAAAAGGTTGTGGTTCAGTCGACGGACTACGGTTGAACGTTATCCGCGTCTCAGCGCCGACCGGCGCCAAGACAGACACTCTGTCTTGGCGCTAATTGGTGCCAAGACCATGCCCATCAAGACCAGAGCATGGTCTTGGCGCNCCTCTAGTTCAGTCGTCAATCAGTTTAAGACTCGTTCGTAGGTTTGGCGTCAATCGGCGTTTAGACATTTCTCCAAAGCGACGCGGTTCCCCAATGCTTTTGGTGGTTTCGTATCGCTCTGAAGGATGTATCGTGTGGCCTTGTGAGAGTTATTTGAAAACCATCAATGCTAACCTTCGCACTCGGATGCTCTAGTTGCTTGCGGATGGATAGACTTTATGCGGAGATTGGTCATGACCGACTATCTTCGAAACTTCGAAGCCAGGTCGGGAAGAGAAAACTTGAACGATGAGAATCTCGGAGTTTTCAGATATTCTTACAATTCCTGTGTCCGAAGGAGAAAACATCGTCTCCGTAGTCCTTTTCAGGCATCGATTTCGTCGGGACAATTTTTGTCCCCAACAAAGCCGTTATCGATTACTATTTTGTATGGGAGGCCATAACGACATATGATGTATTTTCAAACAAACTATTGAACACCTAAGGATTCAATTGCTGCATAAGTCTTTGCTTTGACCCACTCAGAGAAGTAGTCTGTCATGATAAGGATGAAACTTTTCTGTCGCGAGAGAGGAAGAGATTCCACGGTGTCCATCATCCACCTCATGAAATTGTTCGCGACGTTTGTTATGGTGAAGAGCTTGGTTGGGACATAGTTTATTATCTCGTGAGGCTGACACTTCTCAAATTTAGGGCATATTTTTCGCAATTCACCATCATCGTTAGCCAGTGGAATCCGTGATTCTTTATATTGAGTTAGAGTTCTTCCTGTCGAGTGGTTTCCTCTAGCTTCTTTGTGGCTCTCGTAGAGGACCCTTTCTTTCTCCTTGCCTACAATACAGTGGAGAAGGATTCTTGAGATGCTTCATCAAAAAAATATTTGCATCGAGTAAATAGTATCGAGTCACCTTTGTTCGTATTCCCCTTACAGCCCATTTACGGGCGCATCGTCGTCTACGATGTACATTCTTACATCGTCCTTCCAGTTCGGATCTATGGACTCAATTTGGACCTTAGCGCGTTATCATATTCATTCAAGCTCATATATAAAATGTACTCACTTGGACAGTTCAATGCTTGGAGCATCTTATTCTTTCAACCGGGACCGTTTATCTTACTATTGGATCGTACGTCAAGGCTAAAGGATTCAATTTTTTTTTGTTAATTTCTGACTACTTGGAGATATGCATCCATTCAATCATTCTTTGCATCTAACTCGCCATTAAAATGACTTGTTACGAGGTTCAAGAAGCATAAAGCGTTGATTTTTTTCGAGATGATTTCCTTGATAAGGCTCAATCCAATTATTTGAGCTTTATACTATGCTTTTTTTATTGGGGCTATGAAAGCAAGGCAGAACAATTGTTTCAAAATTTTTATTATTGGTGATTCGAGTCATATCTCGTTTCTGGATCTATGTTGGCTGGTTGACCCGTATGCGAATAACATCCATGATTCCATTTCGAGATCTTCGATGATCAGTTTAGTCGATAGTTCAATTAGAAGAATATGTCAACACTTGGCACTTGGCCCTGATCCAGTTTTTGTACTCGACAGCATATTCGATGAGCTCGACATCCCATTTAGCTATTCGATCAGACTGTGTCAGGCTCCGAAGTTCCGTTCATAATAGCTTATTGGTCAGGACTACAACCGAGTGCGACTGGAAGTATGAACACAACTTTCCTGTTCAGGTTACGATGGCAAGTGCGAGTTTCTACAACATAGGATACTTACGGCTCCATCAAGTGCTTTATTGATGTTGAAGATCGGCCTTTGTTCGCTCTTACATTTTCGCGCGAGGAATTCGCTGACTCTCGGGGTCGAAATTATGATGTACAAATATAAGGTTTCATGATCGTCTTATTTGGAAAGGATCACCGCGATTGTTAGATAATCTTTAAGTTGTGTTAAGGCTTCCTCGTACTTATCGTCCCACTCGAACCGTTTGTTTCCCTTTAAAAATTGATTGAACTAAAGGCATTTATCGGTTGACGTCAAGATGAAGCGGTTGAAAGCGGCGATACGACTATTTAATCTTTGGAACTCGCAGATATTTTTCTGTAACTCAGAGATCATCGTTATTTGATAGGGGTTGACCTCGATACCTCCCTTTGTAACAATGTAACCGAGGAAGTCTCTTGAGGTGACTCCTAAAGTGCACTTCGTGGGGTTCATGTTGTATTTTTCTGAGGAAGTAGGTTGGGCGCTTTAACCATTCAACCATGGATGCAATTGAGTGAACTAGGTTTTGGTATTCCTTCTCGAGCTTCAATTTCTTTCGTTATTGGAGATCCGAGAAAAGATGGAGTAGGAAGACGTGTTTCCAGAACAAACAAGATACAAGTTTAGAAGGGCAAGTTAGCAAAGTTAGACAAGATTTGAATGGGCGTAGGAACATGTATTGATGTTCACCTAGTCAAGTGAAAAAAACAAAGTAGAATAACACAACACATGTTTTTTGTGTGCTTTCAGCCCACGAGGAAAGAAAGAAGAGCGACAAGGTTGAGTTTTGATTGAACTGTTTGCAGCATGGGAGCATATTACCCAAAAAATATCGGGTTAAAGCTATGAAACAAGCAACTGGAAAATACAAATTGGAATTGGCTCAATTAGCTGAATTTGAAGCTTTTTCCCAATTTTCTTTTGATCTCAATAAAGCTACTCAGAATAAATTGGCAAGAGGTCAACGATTGCGTGATTTACTGAAACAATCCCAATCAATCAGCCCTTCTCGCAGTGGAAGAACAGATAATGACCATTTATACCGTAAAAATGGTCGCAAGCGGGATGTTTAAGACGTAGACGAGGCTGATTGCCCGAGTGAACGGCGAATGTCGTTTTTTTAGGCCGGTCAAACAAAAAAAAACGGGCAACGGTCTCCACTTTCTTCTCAACTCGTAAAGGCAAAGAAAAAAGGAACATGATCGACCGCATAAGCCCTTCGTCAACATCGGTTCCCACAACCAAGCCTTTATATTATTCTTTCTTTCAGAAGGGCTTGCGGTTCATTACATCAAAGGCTTTTAATGAACTATTGAAGCTACCGAGAGAGTACAAAATGTTGACGGTGACAAAGGTTACCGAATTTCAGTGGATTAGGAGCCAAAGAGTGTGGAAGCACTCTCGCAGAAGTTTGGCATGGTCGCTGGGGATGCTAGATTTCACAAGCAAGTCGTTGATGTAGACCTCCACTGTTTTGCTCAGCTAGTCGGTGAACATTATATTTACCAACTTCTTATTGGATGCTCTAACGTTTTTGAGTCCAAATTACATTACCTTGTAGCAATAGGTTCTTGGGTTTGTGATGAACGATGTATTTTTGCTTTCCTCTAGATGCATCATTATCTTGTTAAAGCCCGAGAAGGTGTTCATAAAAAACAATAGCTCGTTTTCTGTTGTGGCCTCGACAATTCGATCGACGTGTGGTTGTGGGAAGCTTTCTTTTGGGCATGCATTGGTTAGGTCCGTGAAACCAACACATACCATCCACTTGTTTTTCTTTTTTACTACAATTGCGTTTGCGAGTATGTCCGGATACTTAACCTCGAAAATTTACCCTACTTCGACAACCTTTCAACCTCGTTATTGACTGCATGGGCTTGTTAGGAAGCTAGTTTTCTTTATTTGATCATTTTATAGGTCGGGTCCACATTAACTTGTGGCAAGCAATCGCGGGGTCGATGCCTGGCATATCAGTAGTTGACTATGAGAATAGGAGTTTTGCTGGAGGATCGTTAGAAGTTTCCTCTTGAGATGATTCGGGAGATCTGTGCTGATTGTGAAACATCGCATAGAGTCGAAGGGGTCGTTATTCTCATGGGCAACTGCTTCTTTCTTTGGGTTCCTTGTAGTGGGGACCGCTATCGCTCTCGATGGCCATCGTTATGTGGAGCGGTATCTAGAGTTCATGCTCATGGAACCAACACCTTCTCGTTATCCCTCGGTCGTCTCGTATGGTACATGTTCCAGTTTAAATGGGGAACTTGAGGCAATGATGGTACGTTGACGGGACCATCTTCATATCGTGGAGCCACGAAGTCCCCATGATGGAGTTATTAACGGCTATATTGTTGACTACGAGGAACTATACGAGATTAATTATCCTTTAACGTAGACAGGTTGCTTGATCGTTCCGACTGACATGGTGGTTATTTGTTGAAGCCGGTGAGAGACCTAGTAGTCGGTTTCATCTTGGCATCTTTGGGGTCCACCGCTTGTAGCTTGCTCTTGAAGATATATCGACTGAACTCCTAGTGTCGATAAGTACACGAGTGATTTCGCATTTGACAACAAAGAAGGTTATTACCAGGGGTCGTTGTGCGGTGTGTCGAGCCTTATGTGTCTACTTCAGTGAAAGTGACTTTGCTGTTGGGATCACCACACAAGTCAAGACGTTGTGCCCTGGTTATGATGCCAACATGAAAGTGTTTGATGGGCCACTTCGAGGCACAATTCTTCCGATGATCATGTTTCTGGTTTGTTTCTTTAGTATGGGATTTGCATGGGCCCGCTGAGGTTTCTGTATCGACCATCATAACCCTTCATTAGTAGTGAGAATTTCTTATGTTTATCCCCACAAACAACGCAAAATGTTGAAAGTAGATTCAAACTAATATTGGATTCAAAGAGGATTGGATATGTGGATTGGAAGATCTCACTTTTGAGAAAAAAAAAATTAGATGATTAAAACCGAAGAATATCTCTGCTTCTTAAGTAAACAGGAAAAATTACAAAGTAAAATAGGGAAAAATATGGAGAACATATTTCATCGCATAAACAGTTTAAGGTCAGAGTATAAAACTTCTTTCTAATAAGGTTGCACCTTTATTTATACACAAAGTAATCTTCACTTCGTACTTCCACGCATTTTCTTATGTAATCTTTTGTGCTTCAACCTGCGACCCATAGTTGGTCAACGTGTCTTTAAGCTTTAATCGTTATGGATATACTAGATCATATGTACTTTGTACGATTGTCGAATCATGCTTTTCGTCAGGGATGGGCTCGAATATGTTAAGGACATTCTTCGGGTCACAAGTGTCGTAATTGTGACTTCATCGTTTTATTTGCTAAAGAGCCCAAGTCTGGCTTTGTTGACAACCAACCTTTTTTCTAGATTGACAATTGTATGTCTTTGTTATGGTACCAACAAGGAAAGTTTCATTAGGAATCACGTTCTTCAATTCAAGCCTTACATTGGAAACGCAAACTACACCGTTGGATAGACTTTTATCGTGGGTATGGAAGCTTGGGGATACGAAGCCCACCTGCAACAAACTTATAAACGAAAGTATGCTATCGACATTAGAACAAATTATACAAATCAGTGAGTTTTAAAGATTTTCTTCCAACTGATTAAATTTATTAACTTAAAACCAGAGAATATACATCAAGCTGGCAAAGGTGAGCCCACCTTTCCGGAGCCCTGACCTGGTCGATACGCACTGAAACATACATTTAACAAATAATATGAAAGCTAGAAGACAACTAGACAAGACATATTGAAAATTAAATAAAACTTCTTAAAGACGAAGCTATCAAGACAGGAAGAAGACATCAACAAGCACATTTTCGCGATTATTTAGGTTGGAGAGTAAGACTCCTTATATTGCTACAACAAAAAGGAACCACGAGCAAAAGTCACTTACTATGTTGCTTCGGAACACAAAGCCATGAGTAAGCGATAATCTCCAAAACCCAAGTAGACGAGGAAGAGATGAATTTTGCAATTGACTGCCCAACCAACTTGATATTGGACTCATTCCCTTGTAAAAAGAACCAGAAGCGATCCGTCGTAACTACTCTAGGGAAAGCAGAACTTCGCACATCTGACATTTCGCCAATAGAGGCTTAACCCTACAAACCGCAATGCAACGAGAGACGAGGAGCGAGAGCATACCAAGACAAGACCACGGGCTAAAACACTACTTCGAACCATCAGGGAGATAATCAAACAAAACCACAATCTAACGAAAGCATGCATACTCAATAAGACAATCTCCAAACCAGAGGTATAAACCCAGATCTAACCAATGCACCATTTAATAGCCTTAAAATTTCCAACTAAACTCGAGATAAAGATCGAAACATTTCTCTGACAGACCTTTAAAACCCTAATAACTGACCCATTAATTGACCTCCACCTCGTCTTACTCGTTGTTGCTCCAAAAGAAAGGCTTCAAAAACCTCAAATTCGACAACACCATGACTAGATCTAATTTCCATTAGTCTCCACCAAATTCATAAGAACTTGCATATCAGAAGCATCGTTGAAAGTAGTTCAAAGGGCAAAATACGAAACCAAAGAAAGCTAGTAAGAACCTCCGATGTTGAAATGTAATACCACACGCCGAAGCAAGACAACAAACTCAAATCTGTTTTCTTCTTCTTCGCCTTTTCTCTGGCAGAGTCCATATACGAAAAAAAGAAAGTAAAAAGTTGTGATAGTTAATATAAAAGATTCCAGTGGTGATTTCAGAAATGATCTTAATATTGTTGTCAAATGCAAAAGTAACTTTCTCTCTCCTCATTTTTCAAAATCCCACATTCTACCCTTCTCAAAAATATATATTTACCAATTTTCCATTACTTACCAATTATTTAATTAAAACAGAATTTCAAAACTATACAAACACCCTTAACTATTTAACATTTTCACAAAAATGTCATCTTCTTTAATATTCTCAACCACCATTAACAACCAAAATTGAAGCTCTAAATGCTTCTTTTAATGCCATTTTCAAGCTATACAATCACAATATTAGTATCAAAACTTCATATTATCTCATCTCCTCTCCCTTTCAAACCAAAAATCAAAATAATTTTCACTTTTTCAAAATTCCAAATTTTAAAACTCATTATTTTGACGATTCTAGCAACATAACGACTCAAATCACTTTGGTTTCGGTTCTAGGCACTTGGAGAAGCTAAGAGAAAGCTCTAATCAGATCAAGATAACTCCCAAGCTTCATTTTGGTAAAGATCCAAATCTGCGTTTTGTAGTCTTCACGTGAAGTCTTCAACCCTAGCAGACTTCGCAGGTTAGTTTTGTAGTTGAAAAGTATTTAAGTAAACTTCATCTGAAGTTTGGACATTTCTTTGAAAACAAAAAAATTGTGCAGACTTCACTCGAAGTTTGCTCTAAAAGGCAGGTTAGGTTGTAGTTGACCAAAATATTTGACTTTTTTAGAGTAGACTTCACGTGAAGTCTGTGTATAAGTGTTAGTATGGTAGTTGACCAAAGTTTGACTTGCTAGAACAGACTTCACCCGAAGTCTTCTGAGGGTTAGTTTTGTATTTGACCAAAATCACAAAAATATTGAGTTTTTGGAGCAGACATAAGGTGAATTCTGCGTATTTTTCGAAAAGTGAGTAGACTTCAGATGAAGTCTGCATAATACAAGTAGGATTCAAGAGAAGTCTGCGATTATGAGGAAGTCAACCCTCCAATAGATTTCTGGAAAGTTATGATGTAGCAGACTTCGTGTGAAGTCTACTAATGTTACGCAGACTTCATTTGAAGTCTACTGCAAAAGTCAATGGTTTGGTCAAATACAAAATTAATTCGCGCAGACTTCTTTGAGAAGTATACTCCCTTTTTAGACTTCTCGAAGAAGTATACTCCCTTTTCAGACTACTCGAAGAAGTCTGATCATAAAAGTCAATATTCTGCGATTTAGGTCAACTACAAAACTAACCTCAGCAGACTTTGGTGAAGTCTACTCGAAAAGTCAAAATTTTGGTCAACTACAAAATAACCTCTTTTTATAGCAGACTTCGTGTGAAGTCTACTCAAAATAAATTGGAGTTACATAACTAACATGCATGAAGTCTTCTAGTAAAATTCAGTTGAAGTTTACGCCGAGTAGACTTCGTATGTAGTCTCCTTGTATACTTTAAAAGAAGTCTACTTTGTTTTCTTGGAGTAGACTTCACCCGAAGTCTGCTTTACAAATAATTTTTGAAAATGCGTATTTAACATGTGTATAATCACGTTTTTTGGATTTTGATTGCTAATACGTTTAAATGTTTATTTCTTGCAGAGAATGATGAACTTGCAGATTGTTTATGGTGCGTAGGTGATGAATGAAAATTCATGGAATTTTGTTGTGGATACTCGTAAAGGAGGGAGAATGTTCTTTTTGAGTGATGATTGTACACATGGTGAACTTGTATAAATGGCATAAGATGATTACAAGGTGGACAAGCTAAACTTGGTTGAATTATCTTACTCTCTACCGGATTCAATGTTGCAACAAATGGCTTTAGATATTTCTCCGATGTATATCACAAGTGATAGAAAAGTTTAGAGTTTGATCGAGCTAAGTAGAACGCATGTTGTACATTTATGTGTTTCGAGTCGATCTGAGATGGATGCTGAGATTTATGAAGATCCGAACAATAATCACGATGAAGATGCGGATATATGTGGGGATGAACATACAAATGTAGGTTCGGATGATGCAGATATATGTGGGGATGAATATTCAGATGAGGGTTCGGATAAAGATGTTAATGCAAATGAAGATGAGGTCAATATTTACACGGATGATGAAGACTATAGTAAGTGTGGAAAAGTGAAAGATTAGGATAAAGATATAGATGATATCGAAGCGCGGTGAGTTACAAACGGAGTAAGAGCCAATACAACATGGAAAAAAATATTTTTGCTAGTAAAAGTTCTAGTTTCAAGGACGAGTTTTAGATAGAGTTTTGAATAACGATTGTCATGCAACAATTTTCATTATATGCATACAAGTCCACGACTACTCTATTTATTGCAAATTATTCTGTGAAAGGATGTAGATGGAAGCTTAGAGTGAGTGTGAAGAAGGAGGCAAACACATTTTGGGTGACAAAATATTTGGATTTCCATACATGTTTTGTGGCGGATTGAATGGCTCGTCGCAAATATTCTACTCTGAAGTATATTTCTTATTGATTTGTAAACCGTGTTGGGATTATCGACGGGATAATGCCGAAGCAAATTTGAGATTCAATGAAGACAATGTTTGGTATGAGAATGGATTACACAACTTCATATAGATCATTGATGCTAGCCTAAAATTTTGTGCGGGGAACCGCATAAGATGGATATC
Organism: Anastatica hierochuntica; assembly: GCA_900406275.1. Lineage (NCBI taxonomy): Eukaryota > Viridiplantae > Streptophyta > Magnoliopsida > Brassicales > Brassicaceae > Anastatica > Anastatica hierochuntica. The sequence goes on along the minus strand of OVAN01002033.1, from coordinate 25,322 downwards.
AAAATTTGCCTTCATATTTGCACTTGATACAAAAAGCAAATCCGGGAATTGTCACCGGTCTTGAAATTGATCATGTGAATAGGTTCAAATATCTATTTCTTGCTTTTTGAGCTTCGATAACTAGCTTTCAATATACGAGGTGAGTCATTGTGGTGGATGAAATTCACTTTACCGGGAAGTTTAGAGGTGTTTTACTCGTAGCAACCACACAGAACAATGATTTTCAGTTATTTCCATAGGCTTTTGAGATTGTGGACTCGGAGAATGATGATTCATGAGAATGATTTTTTACCAAATTACGCGAATGTATCTCCGACCAGTTCCCTTTGGTCATAGTTTCAGACAGACACCCTTCCATTAAGAGCATGTGAAACGGTTTTACCTTGGGCAACATGAGGGATATGTTATTATCATCTACAAAGTAACATTGTGACAAATTTTAAGGGGAAGCACCTTATATATTTTGTGAAAGGTGTTGCGTATGCGTATATACTTCCTGAATTCAAGCGGAACATGGACGATCTACGTTGTTTCCATCCCGAACTTGCGGCATACTTAGAAGACGCGGACGTGAAGATACGGTCACGAGCTCACTTCCACGTTGACATATACAACATCAAGACCAACAACATCGCCTGATCTCTCAACTCAGTCCTTAAGATTGCAAAAGGATTCCCCATAACATTCTTCTTAAGTTTATACGAGAGAGACAAGGAAGGTGGTATTAAAAAAGGTGTGAAGAAGCTTTGAGTCTTACAAATCCTCAAAGTCGTGGAGTTGAATATTTGTTGGCAGTTCGTGGACATTATGCATATAGGATGATGGTGGTGCGCATAGATAGTTGGCGACTTTATGTGAAGGGAGAGAAGAGAATTTGTGTCGTTGATTTGGAGAATCGAATGTGTGATTGTGGTGTGTGGAAATATTGAGAAAGTACCTTGCTCACATGTTATTGCAGCTACGATAGAGGCCAAGAACCATGTGTCTTCACTTGTATGTCTATCCTATGCGAAGGAATACTTATATGCGGGATACTCGACCAATATTTTCCAAAAAGGAGACAATGTGTGGCTAATACAAAGATATAATGTCTTCCTCCATTCGTGAAGACCCTTCATGGGAGAAACAAGAAGTCTAGGTGGAAAACTTGTCTTGAACTTGCAAAGAAAAAAAGATCAAATCGTGCAAGGTTCACAAGCAATACAATTATTTGATATGTCGAAAATCGGGCCATACGCGACGGAAATATGTAAGTGACTCTCATTTTTACAATTGTTCAATTGTATACAGTGTACTTAAATGTTTTTGAAAAGACTATATGTGTTATTCTCATTTGTAGGAGTTGAACGTCAACGAAAATCAAAACAAAGAGACGTCTGCTACGTAAGTCTACTCATGAAGTCTTTCTTAGAAGTGTACTTTTTTATTCTCTTTTCATATGGTTCATTGTCTACAGTGGTGTATTCTTATGTTTATTTTCATGTGGTTCCTTGTCTACGCTTGTGTGTTTTTACGTTTATTGTCTACAACAGCTATGTCATGTGATAATGTGTTTTATCTACAATTGTTATTATCTACAACATTATGAAATGTGTTTTATTATTAGAAACTTGTTTTTAAGATGATATGAGATAGGTGTGGGCGTTCGGGTATCTGATCGGGTTCGAGTCGGGTTTGGGTCCCGATCTCTAGCTCTACAATACTCGTTCGGGTATTTTTAGTTTTCAGTTTGGGTAGATGCGGGTTCGGGTAATTTCGGGTCGGGTATTCGGGTTCTGGTATTTTGGGTTTTTTCGAGTTTGTCAGATATTTTTAGTTTTTTTCTCCGGATTGTTCGGATTTTTATCGGATATCTCGGGTTTTTGCAGGTATTTTGAAGTATTTTATCTGATATTTTGGGTATTTTCTGGTATTGTGATAGTTCGGGTATTTATTCGAGTTTCAGATTCGGGTTCGGTTCTTCGGGTTTTTCAGATTTTTCGGGTACTCGTTCGGGTCGTGTTCGGGTATTACCCGAAACCCGAAATACTTGAAAAAAGACCCGTTCGGGTATTTTCTTGGTTCAAGTTCGGGTTCAGTTTGGGTATTCCGGGTCGAGTTCTGGTTCGGGTTCAGGTTCGGGTTCGGGTTTCGGGTATAATTCCCAGCTCTAATATGAGATGTCTTAAAATTTTCCTACCTATCACAAGTTCATTAGTCGGTCACAAAAACTTACCCCCACAATAGAAACTACAAAAAAATATAGGTTATTAGTACTACAGTAGTTAGAAATCAAATAGTTTCATCACTCCAAAAGTATATAAATCGTTGGACATATATCATACATATGTATCCAATAACTTATATGACCTGTAAGAATCCTCCTTGCCACGTAAGTTGGTCTCATCGAATATTTCAGCCGCTAGCTTCTCCCTAATAACTTTGATTCTGGCGTCACAAATTTGTGAAGGAAACGCCATTTCGAGTGCATGACAATCCATATACTTCAAAGCATACACTCCACAATCATCACTTTGTATGTTATGTGGCACTCCCAAAACTGGAATCTTCTCATGTGTGAATGGATCAAATGGGTACTTGTGTTTATCCTCCATAGCAACCAAATCATAAATCATGAAGCCATGAGGATAACAATGAGCTCCACGACATCAGCTATTTGCTTGCTAGAAGCAAGGGTAACGACACTGTCCCAGATAATAATGTGCCTCCTCGGAATTGGAAAAATGTGTAAGGTCGAGTATATATCATCAATCTCGAGTCCCCAAGCCTTCCATGATTGGAAAAATCTTGGTTCCTCGCCTGTGTAGTAGTCAAGAGATCCAGCAGGTAGTAGCTTTCCCGAATCGTCAATATTCGCACTAGAGTCCACAAATTCGTTATACTTGGATCTCCATATTGTGCCAAAAAAGTGAATCAACAAAATATTTTCTTTCTTACCGGAACCATTCTGGATGCATTGTAAAACGTTGCCTGAAAAGATTAATCCCCGCATCGAGGTGCTACATTTAGTAAGGAAAAATGTGCTAGTCCAAACTTAACCTAAAAAATAAGTCTGAAAGAGAAGTCTGAAAGAGAAGTCTGACATATTGTTTCCTTCAACCACTTTGTTGGAGTGCGCAGAAGCCCAAACAAATCAAGTGTCATGTTTGGCTTCATTTTAGGATAATACCTGCAAAATATGAAACGTGTAAAATACGTAAACACATAAAACATGTGTTTCAAAACACATTAAAATGTGTTTAAAAAATAAAACGAGTTACTTACGGCTCAAGTTCCAGCCGATCATTGAACGCAATGACCTTTTGCTTTTCCACGGGGCTAAACAGATCATATCTAGCCACAATGTTTGGAAAAATCTCTTTTACGGTGCTATTTCCCTCGAAAAGATGAACTTGTGTAGCAGGTAATCTCCTTATTCGGTCAATCTTTGTACGGTTCAACATCAAAGTTATTTTGGTCTTTGCCATGTGTTTTTCTTGTTTAACACGGTCAAAGTCAATGTCGAGCTGCTTTTTATTGAGAATCACAACACTTGGTTCTCTACCACTGTTGACACTCTCACTTGGCACGGCCTCTTTGCTCTGCATTGGTTGATTAAAGAAAATATTATTGTCAACTAGAATCACAACAGAAACATTGTAATGCTATTGTCAACAACCAAAGCAACAGAAACATTGTCATAAAGAGTATGGAAGAAAAGAACAAGTACAAGAAACAAACAGACAAAAAACAAACATTTCAAATTTTTTCTTGGACTTCCTTTTTCTAGTATTTTTTTCTTGGGAGAAAGATTGGAATTAAACCCGACTTCCATGACGGTTTTGCCTTCCTCGTCATGGGTGCCTTTTTCCTCCAAAGGTTCCTCATTGGACTTCACCTGCTCTTCATTGGAGGGTTCGAATCCGCCGTCTCCTCTCACTTCCGCTTCTTTCATTTCTCTCACCGTACTCACAACCTCCTCCAAGGTAGAAACCGATCCAAAAGTTCTTTGATAGAACTTGTAGAGCTACTAAAACCATCATTCACCTTTACAGAGAGGCTTGCAAAGCATTGGTCAATGTGGCTTTTCATCATGTCCATTACACCCAACTTATCATCCGCCATCACAGACATAGTAAACTCAGAGCGAATCCTCTTTTGACTTCCTTCAGCATCATCGATGGTCCTACTATCTGGCAAAAACATCTCCGACTTCACTTGTGTTGATTTCTTGACACCAATCGTAGTCCAATTATTTTTAGACCAACTTCATCCACCGTCAAAAAGATGATTGTATATTTCCTTGATGATTTTGTTGACCTTCTCGTCCTCATCATCATCATCCCATATATCCAACATTTCATCAAAGTCCTTGGTTCGACACATGTTGACACGAGTCTAGAAAAAAAAAAGAGAAAATAAACAGAGTGTTTAGCCTAGAGAAACACAGAGAATTAACAAGTTCAGAGAAATTGAGAAAAAGAAAACAGATTACTTGTCTTAACATAACCTCTCTGACATACTTCCTACCTCTTGATCCTTTGAAAGCAAGCATCGATAGATTGTTATCAGTAATCGACTCTCCAAACTCAACGCCAAAGTCGGGTCTAGAGTAATGTACCCATACTTGGAGAACCTGTACAAACTCTTCAATGTAGTACGCCTTGCACAAATCATTTTCTTTGACACATTGTATCAACATCTTAAAAGAAACTCTAACCCATGGATAATTCTCGAACGCTTCTAAATCAATGACGAGCCTAGCCAAACTCACCCGTGAGAAAATTGAGGGCTCCCTTGCCAAGTATCCCAGCTTCAATCGATCCACTCTATACCACAACGAGCACATCCCACAAATTGTAGTTAGATTCTCGATAATTAGGCTAGAATCTACACCAACTCCTATAAGCTCCCAAAATTATGTCATGTCCTCGGTGACCTCAGTCTCATGAGTTTCCAGTTTTGCCTGATATTCATAGTTAAGTTCAGTGATATACTCAAACTCATGTAAAGAGAACCTCGCTTGATAAACACCAGTAAGTCTCCATATCTCATACTTATTCTGCATTCTAGTTGCATATTAAGCATGTATTGTACCAGCTTTGATGGCCATTCAAAGTCTATTTCATGAAACTTGATAAACATACCCAATCTAGAACACGAATCTCTTCCCATTCATCTTTTTTATTAAGTTGTGGCCAGTGTCGTGAACAGCTTAGTATCACCACTGTAGTAGCCAATATTTTTCATCAGATATGGTTCATCTCCCTTTGAATAAAGTCTGCGAGGGAATTCTAACTTATCCATGTACAATTCTGAAAACATAAGGAAAGTTAGTTAGTGAAGTCTACATAAGAAGTCTGATCAAGAATTCTGCCGCAGAAGTCTGCCGCATAAGCCTGTTCAAGCAAAACCCTAGCCGTCAAGGATGAGAACATACCTCAAGTCTGATATCTGAAGTGAATAGATCGATATTTTGGACACGACAACAACAAGATTTAGACATAAAAATAAAGAAAATTAATACAAGGAAAGATGGAGATGTGAGATGCAAAGAGAGATAGAGATAGAGAGATAGCAGAGTAACCTTTCGCATCGGCTATACGACGCATGCACTGTAGCGCGGCGACGATACGATGACGAGACGATGACGATTGACAGCAAGACGACGACGATTGACGGCGAGAAGACAACGATTTACGGCGGCGAGAACCGAACCTGTAAAAAAAATCAAGTTAATTGATTGATCTAGTGCGATATAAAGAGAGATCTCTCGATAGAGAAGATTTCAAACGGAGGGAGAGAGATAGCGACAAAGGTAGAGAGATCAAGAGTGACAGATAGCAATAGAGAGAGAGAGAGAGAGAGAGTGAGATAGATAGCGACAAAGGGATACACGGGTTTTACCGGCGACGGAGGCGACGATGGTGACGACAACCGGCTTGATTTATTCGCCGAGAGAGAGAGAGAGAGAGAGAGAGCAAAGATAGTCTTATTTTACCATGTGGCTACGGTTTTCTATTAACAATGATCACCTTTGTTCTTTATATACTTGGATTAATTTTTAGGTTAGGTAACTTTTAGACCGGTTAAAAATACAATTGTGGTTCCCCTTAATACAATTGTGGTGAGACAACAAACTTCTTTTGTAGTCTACTAAAATTGGTCTGGTTTAATAAAATTGATCAGGTTTATGTAAAATTGGGCTGGTTTAGTTGCATTTAATCAAATTAGTCTGGTTTAAAAAAATTGATTCGATTTAAATCCAATTTTTACTAAATTAGACTACATTAATATTTAGTAATGTAGGATTCATTTCCATTTATACAACAAACTTCTTTTGTAGTTTATGTGATGATTTCTTTTGTAGTCTACTTACAGTCTTCGTGTGCAGTCTATATGCAGACTTCGTTTTCAGTCTGTATTCTAATATGCACCTCAATTAGACAACTACAAAATACAGATTCTTATCCAAGCAAAACACATAAAGTAAGCCTCACAAAAATTACATGGTTATAGGACACCGAATATAAGTCCTGAAATTAAGAGAATATAACATAATTTATGATCTATTTTAGATAAATAACAATCATCAAGAAGATCACTCCTACGTTGAGTAAGCCAACCACCATCAAATTTTTTAACTTAATGTCTCCAAAACGCTTCTGCATGTGGTGAATTAGATCCTTTTGTTGAGATACATCTTCCTTTGATTTCAAAATGCTAAATTGCATAGACTCCATAAATGATTTATCAACAACTTTTTGAAAGCGAGTTGTCTCTGCTTGCTGCTTTACAACTATTGATGGAGGTGGTTCCCACCACACCCGATCCGGGCTAATCCGATCTGAGAACTGATGGGCTAGAAAAGGCCCATTAATTAAGGCCCATTAACAAAGGAAAAGGAGCAGCCCATAGTCCAAGAAGAGGAGAAGGAACCTCAATCTCGCCCAAGAGAGTAACCTTCATATTTTGAATGGAAAAGACCAATTAAATGCGCATTGATGAGAAATTATAACAAAGGAGGAGATCAAGAAGCTGTTACGAGAGAGGATCGACAATAAAAGAGAGAGGGGAAGAGATTCTAAAGGGGATCTTGGCCCGACCTAGAAACTTTAGCAATAAGAAAGTGTGGTTACAAAAGCTTTATATTCTTTATGCATATTGTAACCCAATTGATGGATCCAAGGTCCATCAATTGGCGCTAGATGGAGGGGAGATTTCGTTACGCTACATCACGAACTACTGCTGAGATATAAGTATTTCGTACAAACAAATATTTTCCTTCCGATTCATCTTTAAATTTGCAGGAAACCATGTCTGTAGGGAACGACGACATCGACACCACACCCGCAGTCGGAGATCAATTGAACACCAACCTCCCACCGGGCGTGACTAGCGGAACCCAGGTCCAAGACCCACCTGCTCAAACGGTGTACCCGCAAGCCGTGCTTGCCCAGCTTTCGGAGAACATGAGAGGGGTTTTTGCCCTGCTCGTAGCGGCAAACGAGAGGCAAGAGGCGCATGAACGATAATCAAGGCAACAAAGATGTTAGGTACTGCCAACTCTTCATGGAGAATCTGTCGGGAGCAGCCCTCAACTGGTTCTCAAGGTTGAAGCCGAATACCATTGACAATATCAACTAGCTGTCAATTGTCTTCATCAAGCATTACTCAATGTTCATCAAGAAGGGAGCCACGGAAACCGACCTATGGACGATGGCCCAGAAGAAGGATGAATCCCTGCGATTATTCCTAGAAAGGTTCATGGCGGTAATCTCCAACATCGTCATCAGCGACGAGGCAGGAATCACAGCGCTACGAAATGCTTTATGGTATAGCTCGCGTTTCCGAGAAGATCTGATGTACAGTCGACCCGTGTCATTGGAGGATGCTCTTCACCGAGCATCTAGATTTGTTCAATCGAGGAGGAGAAAAAGGTTTATGCAGAGAAACACGCCCTAACATCGAAATCAGCCCCGAAGGAGAAATCAAAAGAGGAACGGGATCCTAGGCGGTCTTCTGGCGGTACCCGATCTGAAGGCAGCTCGGGAAAACACAGGGCTTTTCAGATATTAAGAGCACGAGGTCAGGAACGAGCTTCGAATCCTACAGGTAGCTACAAGCCATGACCCAATACCTGAATTAGGAACACTGATGCCAAAACTTCGGATAAATATTGCGAGTTCCACTAAACCACGAGCCATACAACCAAGGAGTGTCATGGGTTTAAACAGTACCTTTTCAAGAAATACAGGCCGGAAGAGTTGCCCAAGAGGGGAGACTCGCCAACAAGAGCTTGGGACCACAACACTACAGATCCCACAAAGCGTGAAAAAGAAGCGCGGAGCATGGGAGTTCTGGAACCACCCGTCGCAAGGAAACGAATTAACATGATAATGGGAGGAAACCCATTCTGCAATGATTCAATCCGAGCTATCAAGAGCTATAGCAGGCAAATCAACTCGATAACAGACGGGCTACAAGAGATCGCCTTAGAAGACACTGTTCTGGAGTTTTCCGAACATAAGAATCGGCACGTCGATCACCCGCACAACGATGCCCTAGTACTAGAGCTGATGTTGGACGACTGCGAGGTGACGAGAGCTCTCATCAACCCTAGAAGCTCGGTGAACGTCCTTTATAAAGACACGTTCAACAAAATGGACCTCTCGGAAGACCGGATAAAACGTACCAAACAGCCATTGACGACTTTCAACGGAACAACCGTGATGGCGATCGGGACGATAAAACTGGACACGTACTTAGCGGGTGTTAAGATGGAAACAAAATTTACTATAGTGGAAGCACTAGACATTTACAACATCATCCTTGGAACCCCATGGATACACTCTATGCAAGCTGTCCCTTCAACCTATCACCAGTGCATCAAATTCCTTACGGACAATGGCGTGGTGACAGTTCATGGCAATCAGCGAACAACGCGGTTGTGTTACATAAGTGAAATCAAGCTGCGGCGGGCTTCCCAACAATAGCAATTACAGATTCGGGGTCCGACCTCTGACAGCGAGCTTACAAGCCAGCTAGAACCAGAGGACCCCGGGCTTGCCAAAGTCTGACAAGTATGCATTGACCCAGACAATCCAGATCGTTGCGTTGCTATAGGCACGAAGCTCGAGAAGGAAATATTTAGGGAATTGGTTGCCTTTCTGAAAGAGAACAAACATGCGTTTGCATGGTCAACGGAGGATGTGACAGGGATAGGCATCGACGTGATCTTCCACGAGCTGAACATGGATCCGACGTGCAAACCAGTCCGGCAAAAACGGAGGAAGCTCGGCCCATAAAAGGCCGCAGTAGTAAACGCCGACGTGGAGCGACTACTCAAGGCAGGTTTAATCATCGAAGTCAAATACCCTGATCGCTTAGCCAATCCCGTAGTAGTAAAGAAAAAGAACGACAAGTGGTGGGTATGCGTTAACTTCACCGATCTGAACAAGGCATGCCCGAAGGACTATTTCCCCTCCCACACATGACCATTTGGTTGAGGCAACTGCTGGGAACCAATTGCTTACCTTTTTGGACGCTTTCTCGGGTTACAATCAGATACTCATGCACCTGGACGATAGGGAAAAAACGGCCTTCATGACGGATAGAGGACTGTATTGCTATAAGGTGATGCCGTTCAGAGTCAAGAACGTTGGAGAACGTACCAACGACTGGTGAATAAGATATTTTTGGATCAGCTTGACAAGACCATGGAGGTCTACATAGACAATATGTTGGTAAAGTCATTGAGGGGGAACGATCATGTGAGCCACCTTAGAGAGTGTTTATCGAACCTCAACAAGTATGGTATGAAGTTAAATCCGACAAAGTATACATTCGTTGTCACTTCCGGTGAATTTTTAGGATACTTGGTAACGCAATGAGGAATCGAGGTCAATCCCAAGAAGATTTCGGCGATTATGAACATGAAGTCGCCCACAACGACACGGGAAGTCCAACGCCTCACAGGTCGGATAGCCGCACTAAACAGGTTTATTTCCAGGTCGACAAATAAGTGTCTGCCGTTCTACCAGAAGTTAAAGTCAAACAAAAAGTTCGAATCGAATAAGTCCTGCGAAAAGGCATTTCAGCAACTGGAGAAGTATCTAACGACCCCTCCGGTGCTCGCCAAACCTGAAACCGGAGAGGTGCTATATTTGTACATAGCGGTATCGAGTGTCGCAGTTAGTGGTGTTCTTTTCAGAGAAGACGGTGGCGAGCAAACACCTATTTTTTATGTTAGCAAGTCCCTAACAGGGGCCGAAACCTTTTACATGACGACAGAAAAGTTGGCATTCGCTGTAATAACATCGGCTAGGAAGCTTCGACCGTACTTCCAGTCTCATTATATTACTGTACTATCAAACAAACCACTAAAAGCAATTCTCCACAGCCCCACACAATCAGGAAGACTTGCAAAGTGGGCAATCGAGCTGAGCACAAACCAAGAACGGCGAAAAAGTCCCATTTCTTAGCAGATTTCATTGTCGAGATCGCCGAGGAAGAGAACTCGGAGGTGGAACTAAAAGCATCGTGGAAACTGCATGTCGATGGGTCTGCCTCACAAAAAGGCTCTAACGCTGGCGTTCAGCTCATATCGCCGACCGGTGAAACATTGGAACAATCATTCAGGCTGGCGTTCCCGACTTCCAATAACGAAGCGGAATATGAAGCGTTGCTCGCTGGTATCCGCTTGGAAAAAGTAGTCAAGGCGGAGAAGGTCGATGCATTCTGTGATTAGCCGTTAGTGGCCAACCAATTCAATGGCGAGTATGAAGCTCGGGATGACCGGATGGCAGCTTATCTAAAGTTGGTTCAGGAGGCAGCGACGACATTCGAGGGCTTCACACTAGTAAAGATCCCTCGCAAAGAAAATGCAGCGGCAGACGCATTGGCGGCCCTTGCCTCCGCTAAAAAAAAACACCTCGCCTGCAAAATCCCGGTGGAGACGATAGACAGACTAAGTATCACTCACATCCTTGTTGGCACTAGCTGCATCAGACAGGAGTTGGAACCCGAGCTCTCGCAGGCTATGGCGCTTCATGAGGATGCTTTAGGCGACGACTCGGGTTCCCACGTCCTTGAAGGACTTGGCGACAGGGAAGATTGAAGATCAAAGATCTTAGTTTACATTATAGACGGGACGATACCAGAAAACAAGTGGCAACTAGGAAGTTGAAGCAACGAAGTGCGAGGTATACCGTCCATGAGGATAAGTTGTACCAGAGGAGTGATATTGGCGTCCTCTTGTATTGCGTGCACGGGGAGGAAGTAAAGCAGGTGCTTAAAGAGGTTCATTCCAGCGTCAATGGTAACCATGCCGGGGGACGATCGCTGGGGCAGAAGATACGCAAGTAGGTATATTATTGGCCAATGATGGATAAAGATTACCTCACTTACGCCCAGAAGTGTGAACGATGCCAACAGTATGCCTCGGCGATCCATCAGCCAACTGAATTAATGAAGTCCGTAATGACCTCATACCCCTTCATGCGGTGGGCTATAGACATCGTCGGGCCTCTTCATAAGTCCAATAAGAAGCAGTACGTACTCGTGGTGACGAATTATTTCACGAAGTGGGTCGAAGCTGAGGCGTACGCCACCATAAAGGATACACAATTGATTGACTTCCTCTTGAAAAATGTGTTATGCTAACACGACATCCCATATGCCATAGTGACAGATAATGGCCCGCAATTTACCTCGAAGGAGTTCGAGAACTTCTGCGCCGTTTACAAGATCACGCTGCAATATTCTACGCCTCATAACCCGCAAGGAAATGGCCAGGCCGAGGCCACCAATCGAAGAATTGTCGACGACATCAAAAAGAGATTAACGTCTAAGAAGGAAGATTGGTCATACGAGCATGATGGCGTCCTATGGTCACATCAGACCACGCCACGGTGCGGTACCCAGCAATCGCCATATTCCATTGTGTACAAAGTCGAATCCGTAATTCCACCCGAGGTGCGAGTACCGACGTTGCGGCGGACAATTTTTCCAGCAAATGAGTCAGTCAATGACGAGATGTTACGGAATAATCTCGACACCACCCAGGAACAGAGGGAGATGGCCCTCATACGCCTCCACGCCTACTTCAACCAGGTCGCACGCTACTACAACAAACGTGTGAATCCGTAAGTCTTCCAGGAAGGGGATTTAGTTCTACGAAAGGTAGTGCAGAACACGTCCGAGTACCGCGCCGGGAAGCTCGGAGCAACTTGGGAGGGACCTTATAGCGTCGCAAGAGGTTTTAAGCCAGAGGTTTACAAGCTCCTCAGCATGGACGACAAGCAAGAAGCACGATCATGGAACTCGGTGAACCTAAAGAAGTATTATTACTAAAAAAAACACGGTTCCCTGAATCTAAAGTAAATTTGTACTTGAACTACGGATAGGCTTGATCCCTCCGAGATACGTAAGCAGCCCGCATGTGGGCACAACTATTATAATAAAACAAACACATATTTGAAATATTCGTGTATTATCACATCGGCGCCCTGGCCAGACTGCTTGATCTAGTCGTGCATTTCTCATAAGTGTCATGGTGAAACGATACCAAGATTGTGGAATCGCGACCTCGGTATGGTCCCTTCACAATCCAATGTTAACCTATGTTCACTAAGATAAGACAGTCGGGCCATGTCCGCAAAACACTTGACTCCTAACACCTAAAAAGTGGGTTTGAAACTTAAGTGAGGCAAAGGGTAAGCCTGCACCGTGCTGCACCGATTTGCCATGTCTATGAACAGGGTAAGTCGGAGTCCTTCTTCGCACCTATGATTATTACACCCACAAAAGGGGAAATCATGTCTGTTAACAGGGTAAGCCGGAGTCTTTCTCTGCACCTATGTCTACTACCCCGTAGAAGGGGAAATCTTTTTAAAAAAATGAATACCCACTCAACAATGTTACTCCTGCATAATGAAAAGCGCCATGTACAAAAATGAAGAAGGAATAAACAAAAGGTTTGGAATAAAACCCTCACGGGCACAAGAACAAAAAAGCAAAAAAGGGGGTCTACGAAGTAACGTAAGGAGATTAAAGCAACAAAGAAAATAAAAGGCCACAGACGGCCTATTCCTGATCTTTCGCCAGCTCGACAGCCTGTTCAGGGGAGAGGGTAAGAAGGTTGGACCCGAACTGATCTATTGGAGGAGCCGGAGGGTCAGCAGTTGATGGAGGATGCTCGGTTGGGGTAGCAGCTGACTCAGGTAGAGCTTGGGTCACGCCAGGGATGCCTGCAGCTCCTAAAGTCACTTTCGGGAGGTCAAGCTTGGAAGCAGTGAAAGACGGCGCCGCAAGAGCAACCAAGGTGGATCCGCTGGAGCTCTCAGAGATCGGAGAACCCTGAGGTCATTTTCCATATCAAGCTCGACCACGTCCATCTCGTTGAGATCTTCCTTGAAGCTCTCAATAGCGTCGTCCCACTTTTGCTTCTCGGCTTCTAGGTCGGGAACTCTGTTGGCTGACATCTTAACCAGCAGCTCGGCACAGCTCTGAGCTTGAGATTGCAAAAGGGCGTTCTCTTGAACCAACTTTAGGTCCTTCACAGCCTGTTCGATCTACTCGAATCGGGTCTTGTTCTTCGTCGCCGCCTCCTTACGCGCCTTCCTACTGGCTTTCCAAGCTCCCCTCTCGCTCTGTATTTTCAGTTTGGAGATCTCCGCTTCGTGGGCCTTCACAGCAGAGTCAAGGCGCCAGGCCAGGTCGTTCGCTCTCTTCTGGGACGCCCCGAGATCTGTAGACAGCCTCTCCTCTTCCTACTGAGCTTCACCCTGAGCTCTTTACAGTTCATTAAACAGCTCGGTTTCTTTCCCCTTCGCCTCCTCAAGACTGACCTTTAGTTCCTCTTCTCTCTTCTTAGTCTTTTCTTCCAGAGCCCTCAACTGATCTTGGACATTGGCTAGCGATGACTTCAAGGCAGAATACTTGAGTTCAAGTTCGGAGGCCTTGGTTGTTAACTCCTTAACCTTGAGCTCATAGTCTACAGCCAGCCTGACGGCATCGGCGCATTTCTCCTTCTCGGACCTTAGATCGAGTTCGGCCTGAGACGCGACCTGCTTGATCACCGCTTCATACTCCGAACGAAGGCGTTTGAGTAGCCCTATCTCCTGAAAGCAAGAAGAAGCTGGGTTATAGCTCAGGGGCTTAGTTTTGATGCTAAAAAGGGAAGGCGGATGAAGTTACCTCAACGCTTCGGGAGCATAGTTCTTTGTACATGGCGGAGGGCAGCAAATGCTTTCTTGGAGGAGGAGGGGCCCCAGCAAGCCGGATGCTCTTGCACAGAGTCTCCGCAACAATCTTGTCCTTCAGAAGAGGAGTGAACCCGGCGAAGTTAAATTTAAAAGCATTATCACCGGTTTCCCTTGCGGAATCGGGTTGGGAAGAGAGGGGCAAAGACCCATCATCCTTGAGAGGTCCTTTTTCTTTCGACCTCTTAAATTCCGACCTTTGGAGGTCGGGTGATATCCTCTCTTCTGACTTCAGGTGGTCGGAGGACTTGCTACTGGCGGTCCTCTGTTTCTTCGAAGACTCCACGATTGGAGAAGCAGATTTTTTTTCTGGAGCTGGAACCACGGTTCCCAAATGAGGACAAGGATGGAGTTTTCTTGGCATGNGTCTCTGCCTCTCCTCTTCTCGGTAGCATCCTTGACCTTGGTCAAGGCCACCTCCCTCTTGTAGGCATCGGAAGGATTCTCAATAGCTCTAGGAGGAGGAGGAGGCGAAACCATTAGACCAGGGGCAACGACATCACGCGGACGCACAAACTTTCCCGAGGTCCTCTCGGAAGGTTGGGAAGCGGAAGAAGAGACTAGCTGCCCGCTTTCCGGGAGACGGAAAGATGGACGTCACATATGCCCTCTCTTTCGACCTGCTCTTTCTCTGCCCATAACCTGGCCGTTTCATTGGCCTCAACCTTCTCCTTTACTACTCTCTCTTCAACAACAACTTTGTCCTTAGCCGTCTTTTCACTGGCAGCCTGGGCTCTTGTAGCTTTTTCTGCTGCGGCCTTTGCTCTTTCCTCCTTCTTGCGAGCAGTGTCGGTAGCTCACTGTTCCAGGTCTTGGAGTTGGACCACGGGACTGACCATTGCTGATGAAGGTTGTATGCGTAGGGGAAGTGGGAGGAGGAGTTTGATTTGCTTCTCGAGTTGCGACCGTAGCAATCGCACTAGCAACCCGCGTGGAGTTGAAAAAACACCACTAGCGTTCTGGAACGGCCTGGAGAGAAGCAAGGTCTGCCTTCAAAGTCTGGAAGTCTTTGCTCTTCCTTGGCTCGGGGCGAACTGCAAAACAAAAATGACAGTAAGTAAAAGCAGGTGACACAAGAGGAGGGGAATAAGACGACCTACATAGGTCGCCTACCAAAATTAGAATTCCAGGCTCTACGAGTGGAGAGAACAAAACGCTTAGGAAGGGAGCTCGGGCTGGCAAGGACGTAGAAGTAGGCTTTTTCCCAATTTGTGAACTTGCTGTCTGGCAGACGGATCAATTGGGGTTTACCGGAGACATAGAATTGTCCCGGCTTCTTGGAATTCGTCTTGAAGGAGGTTAAACGCTCCAACAATGGGACCTCTAGCCTAACTCCGGCATCAACGGCGACGACGAAGAGCCCAACGATACTTCTAATTCCTCCAATTGTTAATTGGGAGATGGCGATCAGACGACGATGGCAATAGTCCGCCAAAAGGTGATGAAGAGGGAACCAGAGGAGGCAGTTGAGGAAGAACGACTCATAAAGAGTAAAGTAACCCGAAGGAGCGGACCATGGCCTTTGGTCAGACGTGGGGAGGAGAAACACACGTCTGGAGCAGGGATTTCGTTAGGAATATCGCAAGATTCCCTTACGGTTTGCAGAGATTCGGCGGTGCTCTTCGTCGGCAGGACGTCAAAGAAGGCTGGAGCACGGGTTATGGCAAGTTGAACCGTCGGGACCACCGGCAGAGACTCGCCTCCACGGATTCCTCGTCTCCCACGGTAATTGGGATGTCGCTGCTTTCGCCGAAATCAGAGTCGGGACGGAACATCGGCAAGTCAACAAAATCCTCCTCCGGGAAAGGCCTTTCTCCGGAGGACCCTAGGATGACCCTCACATTAGAAGAAGAGGAGGAGATCTGGCTGGAAGGTTTCTTACGGTGAATAACCAAAGTGGAGGGGTCCATGGCGAGATTCTGTGGTAAGCGCTTTCAGAGGTAGAGAGATGCATCGGAGAAGAGAAACGAAATAGCAAAAATTGGAGATAAAAACAAGCAACTAAGGAAAAGGGAGAACATAAACTAACCTTGGTTTGCAGAGGAAGACGAAACGCGAATGAAGAGAAGGTGAAAGGTCCCACTTTTTAAATGACACGTCTTTCAAGTGGTGACGTGGGCGGCGGAGTCATCATGAAGCGGGCTCTAGGATGAATCCAATCAAATCTTTCTCAAATGGAAAAACGGGAAATCAATCGAATCAATTCCGGTCCAAATAAGGAAATCAAGATCGGTTTACCCCAGATCAGGAAACTCTGATCTGGGCTTATTAAGGAAAAATTAAATTAATGAATCGGAAACACCAATCCCTTAACCAAATTTCCTTTAATCGAGCTTTGGGGGGTTATTGATGGAGGTGGTTCCCACCACACCCGATCCGGGTTAATCCGATCTGAGAATTGATGGGTTGGAAAAGGCCAATTAATTAATGCCCATTAACAAAGGAAAAGAAGCAACCCATAGCTCAAGAAGAGGAGAAGGAACCTCAATCTCGCCCAAGAGAGTAACCTCCATATTTTGAATGGAAAAGACAAATTAAATGCGATTTGATGGGGAATTATAACCAAGGAGGAGATCAGGGAGCTGTTACGAGAGAGAGTCGACTATAAAAGAGAGAGGGGAAGCAATTCTAAAGGGGATCTTGGCCCGACCTAGAAACTTTAGCAATAAGAAAGTGTGATTACAAAAGCTTTACATTCTTTATGCATGTTGTAACCCAAATTGTACTCATTTAATACTGACTTTTGCTCCCGATATTCTGAGTTGGATCCAAGATCCATCAACTATATTTAGTTATTCAAACTCCTCCATCATAGCCTCATCCCACCACTTGTAAATATGGTAACCACCATCCTGTTCAAAACACAACACAAATATTTCAAAATATAATAGTAAATTTTCTAAACGACCAACAATCTTCTTACCTCATAATTAATGCGACCATATAATCTCCTCCCTGGATTTAAGTCCGTACCGAAGGTTTGGATCACATGCGGCAATCCGCAGAAGTAACGCTTGGGAAATCCATAACTTGTATCAGGTCGACGACGACAAGTAGAGCACATAGAATTTTGAGATGTTCATAAATCATTTGATGATTGAGTGTAGCTATATTGCCCCCATTCTATTTAAATATACAACAAACAACAATATCAGATCTAAATCATACAATAAAGGATATAAAAGAAAGGATGAAATAAGGAGAAGGAGAAGAAGATCGACGGTTAACCAGAGAGCGGCGGCGGCGTGTTGATTAGAGAAATGAGATAACGAATATTTTTTTTACTTATCTGAAACATTTATATATGACAAGTAAATTTTAGGGTTGGTAAAAACCTAAGTAGACTTTAAAATGAAGTATGCACCTTTAAACCTAAGTAGACTTCACATGAAGTCTGACATCGAGCGGGAAAATGTTTTTTCTTTCGGTGGGAAAGTAATTTTTCCAAAATTTTGAGTGAAAAAATAAAAATTGTAATTGCATACTTCAAATGAAGTTTACTTAGTATAATTCTTTGTAAAGTCGTCTAAAACGAAAATTATAAATTTTAGTCAAATCGTAAATAAAACCATATTAATACAATGTAAACTTTTGCAATATTCGTAATAAACTTGTTTATACTAATTTAACATTTATGACATACAAATTTCGAGTTATAAATTTAACCCTTAAAGTTTAACCAAAACTCTCAACAACAAATCATGCACATTTGTTTTCCTAAACCCTAAATCCTAAACCCTAACCTATTTTATCTTAATTAGTTTAATTCAACTTAAATTTATGAAATTTTAATTTATATACGTTGTAATTGATTATATTTAGTTTGTGTTTATATATTTTTAATCAAATTATTTTTCCTAAAATTTTTAATTTAAATATAAGATATAATTATATTTTACAGACGTCACCTAAAATCTACACAGCAGACTTCTTTGTGAAGTCTTCTAAAATGAAACATCAAAAAATTAAAAACTTTTAGTTGATTCTTTAATTAAAATTAAAATAATACATTGTTTTTATTTAACATTTATAAAAAAACAAGCTCCTACTCCATGGTTTAAGGAAAAAAATATTTTCTGGTCTTACCACTAGAGCTTGGGAGGATCCTTGGCTTTCGACGAAGCCGGCGTGGCCTGCGAGAGCAAGGATCCCTGTTGTCCATCTGTTGATGGTGGTGAGTGATTTTATTGATCGGGCGTCTAGACAATGGGATATTCCGAAGTTAGAGAAGTTTATTGTGCCGGAGGATATTCCTCTTGTCAGGAGCTTACCGATTGCACAGTCATTTCATGTCAATGATTTTTGTTGGCAATATACCAAGTCGGGCCAGTATACAGTTCGGTCTGGTTATCGGCTGGCCCGAGAGCTGGTCAATAGTGAGGAAGATGTAGATCATTATGGGCCGAGCTTGAAAGAATTGAAAAGTCATGCCTGGAAGATTGATGCCCCGCAGAAGATTTGTCATCTTATATGGCAGATGGTGTCTGGCTACATAGTTGTTACACATAATTTGAACAATTGAGGGATTAATTGTTCGTACCTTTGTCCGAGGTGTGGCGACCCAGAGGAGTCTGTTTTCCATGCTTTTTTTAGTGTCCCAAAGCTCTACAAGTGTGGGTTTTAGTTCCAACCTTTGGGTTCCAAGGGTTTTTCTTGCTTCGAGTCTTTATAGTTATTTGGCTTATTTGTTTTGGAGCACTGAAGCATCGAGTGTGGCGGGGCATGGATCTTATCCGTGGCTCCTCTAGTTTATCTGGAAGGCTCGAAATGAACAACTATTCTGCAGGATCACGAGGGAGGCGGTTGGGATTATTGATCTTGCTACTTCGGAGTGGCGGGCATGGACAGCTGCGAATACAGATGATCCTCAGCTTACTATGGATACCCATCATACACAGGTACGAGCCGTACGCTTGAGGGATATCTGCTTATTGGATGGATCTTGGAAGCTATCGGACAATCACAGTGGGATGGGTTGGGCCCGTATTGGGTCTGACGGTATATGCACTTGGATGGAAGCTTGCAATCAGGTCCGGCGGATATCATCGCTACATTCAGAGTTGGAAGCGCTCCTATGGATGATGCAGAGCTTACCAGCCCATTCTGATGTCCAGGAGTTCGGAACAAATAATCAAGACATCATTCGCATGATTTTGAACCCGACAGAGTTGCTAGATTTTGCGACAGAGCTTTTCAGTGTTTCAAGATTTTATATGTCCCTCGTGTTGTTGTTTCGAAGGCAGACTTATTAGCTAGACTTGCTAGACAATACCCGAGTATCTTTTCCTTTGTGGGTTGTTCTATTCCGATGTGGCTTGCCACACTACCTCAAGCTTGAGTAATAAAATAGCTCTTTTTGTCAAAAAAACAAACAAATTTTGAGTTGTAAAGTTAACCCTTAAGATTTAACCAAAATCCCTCGACATCAAAGCTATGCACATTTGTTTCCCCTAAACTTTAAACTCTAAACTCTAAACTCTAATTATTACATGTATTTTTTCTAACCTAATTTATCTTATTTGATTTAATTTGAATTAGTTTTATAAGTTTTTCTTTATGTATGTCGTAATCGATTATATTTAATTTATTCACTCACATTTTTAATCAGATTATTTTTCTGATATTTTAATTTAAATATAATATTTAATTACAAGTGCATACTTCCGGTGAAATCTGCACTGTTGCATGTGTTGTTTCTAACTTAGTTTATCTTAATTGCTTTAATTTGACTTAATTTTATGAAATTTTAATTTATATTTTTTTTTAATTGGTTATATTTAATTTATGGATATACATTTTTATCCAAATTATTTTTTCTGATTTTTTAATTTAAATGTAAAGTTTAATTACAGATGTAGAGACTATGAAGTCTACAAACTCCGTTTCAAACTTCTCGAGGGCAGAAGGTTGTCCCTTCTATTTTTTTTGTTTGTTCACAAGTGTCTTACATATAATTTCTCTATCCCTAAAAATTAGTTTTATCTAAAAAAATTTTTGATGTTATTTTCATCTTTAAAAATTTGTTTTAAGTTAGTTTTGACAATTATCCTATTTTTTAAACTATTTTTCTTTAATAAAAATAAAAAAAAAATTGGAAATTGGTTATGTTTTTCTTTAGTTTTTCGTTCTAATACATCTCATGGACTATAATTAGTCTACTAGTTGATTGGTCCGCATGTATGCGAGTATGAGAAATATATTAACATGTTTAGATTTAATAAATTTAAATATAATATTTCAATAATTTTTCTATAGACGTAGATAAAAATTTTGTACATATATTTAGATTCAATTATTTCATTATTAAATATTTTTTGATGTATATACGATCCCGCTAGAACTTAAAATTATTTAAATATTTTAGCATTCAACCCCGCAAGAATCTATGATCTTGATAACATAAATCCTAAATCATTTATATTTGATTAACTATGATCTTAATAATTCTTTCCAGATGATGAGAATCACTAAGATGTTTTAAAATTTGACCCCGCTAGAAATTATGATCTAAAATTAATATTTTTAATTTGATTTATGATTTAAATTTTAATTTGTTTTTACAAAAACATTATATTTAGCCACATAATTGGTCGTTATTTGTGTTTCTTATTTTAGTTATTATTAAAATAATGTGGATAATTCTTAGGATACTTTTTATTTAAAAATAATATAATATTTCTTATTTTTAATAATAATTTCGAAATTAATATTTTGTATTTGCAAAATATTTTTTTAAGGTTCATTAAGGGTATCATTGTATTTAACCATCTCAACTTTTAATCTGGTGCAAACTGACTTCGTATTTAATATATAAGATGATGCAAACTAACTTCTTAATATATAAGATTGTGTATTGTGACTTGTTTTCAATTTCTCATTCATTATATTTTGGACTAATTATTACATCAATGGACTAACCAACTTCTCTGACATCTAAACTGACTTCGTACTTAATATATAAGATGAATTTGACCATCTAGCCTGTTATATGACCATTGTGCATTGCTTCGAGAATTCGAGTACACATCTAAATGTCCTTAAAGCGCAAGAGAAACTAAGACACGTAAGATAGAAAGAGTTATGGTGTATCAATCATAGAGGTGGAAAAAAATATCTGAGCCCAAAGAACCGAACCCGAGTTTTTGAAATATCCGATCGGATCTTAACTCAATACCCGAAAGATCCGGAATCGAACCCGAACCGAACTGAGAACCGATAACCGAACTAGTACTTGAAATAACCCCGAAAATAGTTATATATACAAAATATTATTTATGATTTATATTAATATATAATATATATGTAATCAAAGTTATAATTTTTATTTCTAAATATTATTCATTTTAAAAATATTCTGGATATTTTAAATAATTTTAAATAATTTAAATATTTTTTAGTATTTTACTTTAGTATTTTGGGTATTTTTGGATATTTCGAGTAACCAAACTACTAAAACCGAAAATATCCAAATAAGTACTAGGTATTTTTCGGTTTCTAAGATAAATACCCGAAATATCCGGATCCGAACCGAGCTAAAAAACACCCGAACGGATCTCCGACTTGGGAACCGAAAGAATCGAAATCCGAATTACCCGAACCGAATACCCAAACGCCCATGCCTAATCAATCATATGTAGGTCTTGCCCATTACAAAAAGATGTGCAGAAAATCAAATGATTAAGACGTAAAGCATAAAAGGAAAGAATGTATCAGTGGGAGCGAAACAAACAAAAAATGATCAGAGACCGCCAGCTCAGTTGGAAAGGCTCTCGTAGTATGTGCGAGAGAACCCCAGTTCGAATCTCGGCAGAAGCTGGGAGGGGTCCATATTACATGGATTGCCCCCCCCCCTTCGGGGGACGTACGGACCCTTGAACCCCGAACCTCCGGGTCAACAAAAAAACAAACAAACAAAAAATGAATAACTTCTAAAATACCTAACTTCACCTACATGATAAATCATATAAATACAAACATAAAGAAAGAAAACAATCATAGCTTCAGTTGAAAATTCTCTTACAAGATATTTCGAACAAAAAAGCTATATATTTCAAAAAACTATATATGTTGCACCAAAGGGTCAATGTGTTGTTCCGATCAAATTTAGCAATTAAACCCTAAGAATTTCTTCCTGCTAATTCATCAAAGTTACCAGGAAGTCCTAATTGTGGAAACATAAAAGAGTCTTGATGTCAACCCAAGAAACCATAAGTTTAGGCACTTATGACTTCTAGGTCACTCCGATTTATCTAATTTTTTCCCTAACGACGTTGTATTGGTCAAAACGTTTTGGTGGCCTCATCAACCATAGTCTCTAGAAACCGTCGACGCATAGTTTGAAAGTTTTCTCCAAAACTGAAACTAGTATCACATGAGACACGTGGCTTTAACCCACATCGCAAGCACGCCACGCAATACTCTTGCATGCAAACCTTGAAGTTAAACATCAAGAACTCTCTCTCTCTATCTCTCATCCTCTCTGACTTTTTGATCTCGGATCTATACTACTCTATATATAGTATTCTCTCTAGCTATTAAATTGATCGTCAACTAAGTCCATTTTATATACAATAGTATACATCAAGGAAAATGCCAGGGATCACACTAGGAGACACGGTGCCGAACCTCGAGGTAGAGACGACACATAACAAATTCAAGCTCCATGACTATTTCACTAATTGTTGGACCGTCCTCTTCTCTCATCCTGGTATATATAAATATCTTCTTCATCAATTTGGTTGAGTCCAGTTTCACACACATATACGAGCATAGAGGTTATTATTTCTTGATGTCACACATGCAGGAGATTTTACACCCGTATGCACAACGGAGCTCGGTGCGATGGGAAAATACGCTCATGAGTTCGAGCATAGAGGTGTGAAGCTCCTTGGTTTGTCTTGTGATGACTTACAGTCACACAAAGACTGGATCAAGGACATCGAGGCCTTTACGGTATATAGCTAAAGCTCATGCATGTGCATACAATTCAAAACAAATTAATCTTTAATGTTATAGCTAGAGATATTTTATGTTTTGGCTTAAATTAGTCTTTATTATTGATTTTATAGTAACTTTTTGTGTTTTCTATTTGTGACATGATGTGTAATATAGCCTGGTAGTAAGGTGAATTACCCAATAATCGCTGATCCGAACAAAGAGATTATTCCTCAGCTTAACATGGTTGATCCAATTGAGAATGGTCCGTCTCGTGCTCTTCATATAGTCGGTCCCGATAGTAAGGTAACTAATCATTTATGAGTTTCATCAACTCTCATGAACTATATTATTGCATGTATATATGCGTAGTGTGATTTTTTAATGTTCTTCTAAAAATTTTATATAGATAAAGCTGAGTTTCTTGTATCCATCGACCACTGGACGTAACATGGACGAAGTGTTGAGGACATTAGACTCTTTATTGATGGCTTCCAAGCACAAGAACAAGATCGCCACTCCGGTTAACTGGAAACCGGATGAACCGGTTGTGATTTCGCCTGCTGTAACAGATGAAGAGGCTAAGAAGATGTTTCCACAAGGTTTCAAGACTGCGGATCTTCCGTCGAAGAAAGGCTATTTGCGTTTCACCGATGTTTCTTGAAAGACCCCAAAGAAAGTCTATCTTACGAACACATGTTGACAAAAATATATTACTTAATGTGTAATAACATGTTAATAACGTACGTGTGTTGTATCACAAGAAGGCCTGAATAAAAAGTTATATCCTTTCCACTAGTAAAGAAGGTATAGTTATGATACTTGACACTAAAAGTTTTCGCATAATTTTATTTGGTAAGTAGTGTTCAAAAAAAAAAAAAAATTTTATTTAGTAAGCGAATTTGGATGATTGACGAGATAAAATGAAAATTTTATGATTTTTTTTTTATGAGGTGTGGTTGTACATGATAAGAACAATACTTAATGAATCGACTGTTTAGATGATGATGATGATAAAAAAATAAGGGTAATTTGGTTGATTAACACAAACCTAACTAATTAACAAAATAACCATTTGTGTTTTTTGAGTTTTTTTTGGAGTAATTTTTCTGTTTTGTCTCTACACCTCCACAACACTTCAAACGGTTCTATAGGTTTATATGTATAACGAAACGAAATAGTAAATACGCGGAAAAAGTAGATTTTTTTCCATACCTAACGTATCTTGAATTTTTCAATAACAGATATATATTTTTCAAGTGTACGGAAATTGGTGTAACGTATAAGGAGTTGTATACTATTTAAATAGAAAGTCTATTTACGTAGTATGTCTACTTTTTATAAAAATATAGTTTCCATATAAACGAAAACATATTACTTAAAAACTGAAAGTTCCTATTATATAAGGGAATGAATGTGAAACTTAAACCGTTCTCACAATTTGTAAACCATATGATCAACTATAATAGTAAAAATATGGTTCGACAAAAACACTAGTTAGACTTACTATTTGAAATAGTATAAAAATACGACATTAATTGTCTATTTAAATAGACTGTCTATTTCCGCGTGCCTATTAATTTCACAAATAACCAAAAAAAAAAGGAGAATGTGATTGAGATTCACGATTTTATTTGCTAATAGTAAAAGTATCATAGAAAAACATTTTGATAAAGAGCGATCTAAAAAAAATTGAAAGAAGAACAAACTATTTTAATCGGTAAATAGACCATCTATTTGTTACAACATGTATATGAACTAAAAAAGGACAAAATCATAAAGCGATAAACAGACCATTTATCGGTTGCAACATGTCTATGAACTGAAAATGACAAAATCGTCATAAAAAAATGAACAGTTGAAAAAAAAATCCCCATGGCTAGTTACTTAATTATTGGGTCTCTACCAATATCTAACCAAATTATCCTAAAAATAACCAAAGCAACAAAACTAATTATCGTCGTCAGAATTATAGAAAGTGATCTTCTTAGCCTTTGGAGCATCAGCAGTTATTTCTTTGAAATGAGCTCCGTACAGTTTTGATTCCTGCAAATTTTTTAATCTATACACATCAACCACTCCACAACGAAAAAGAATGTGTTGGAATTCGTAACGATTTATAAACAATTTATAAATATATTTACG
>OVAN01002032.1:0-35971 GCA_900406275.1 Anastatica hierochuntica | reverse complement strand
CGTTCAAAAGTAGCGTTTCATAATGTTAGTCTCTAATTTCTCGCTAAATTTAGTCTCTAATTCGTCGCTAATTTAGCGACGAATTAGAGACGCAACGCANCAGATTTAGCGACGAAATAGAGAGTAAAAAAATTTGCGACTCACGAAACGCGACAATTTCTGCTTCCTCTCTATTTCATCGCTAAAACTAGTTAGCGACGAATTAGAGACGAATAATTCCGTCTCTACCTGTCTATTTTCTTGTAGTGATGGGTCCCTTCTACCGCAGGCCTGATTCACCTTTTTTTGGGTTAAAAGGCCTTCATCTTCCACACTGGTTATCAACACATATAAGTTGCAATAAAAAAGAGTAAAAGTATGGGTAACTTCATATTCTGAGCATATCGAGGAAGTTGGTCGGTCGGAAGAAAACGCTGCATCTAACACTGAGTTAAGTTAGCGGTTTGAATTTGTAACAGACAGACTTAAAAGTCGTTGGAACACATACCTCTGCGTAAGCCCTTCTTGGAGCTCCAAGCTTCAAAAATGGGTCAACCGGACCATGAGCAAATCGTTGAAGAATTACCTGTTGATCTTGTCGAACACATGAAATCCCATCGTCTTTCCTATTTGAATGGGTATGGAGGTTGCCATAGTTAGGCAAAAAATTTTGTGGGGGAGGGGAGGTCGGTCGAGTTGAAAGCTTGAGAGGAGCCTTACTTTATAGCTGGTGAGTGTAACTACAGTTGGCTTGATGATACCATTTAAAATGAATTCGGTAAGTTATGACGACGAAAGTTTGAGGGTCTCTTAGATTTAATGGTCGAAAACGTTACAGGAAGATGAAGGCGAGGAGGTAAACGGTAGGAGGGAAAGGGAAATGGAAGAGGTCGAGAAGGAGAACATTGTCTAATTTCTGCGAGGTTAAACATGAAGTTGTGGGGGGAGAGGGAAGTTAAAGCGAACTTTAGTGGGTTTAGGCTTGGCTGAATATGTTTAAAGTTTGGTTGGAGGTGGGCTTCAAAAAAAACATATCCAATATTGTGAGGCCCATACGTGAAGAGTTTCGTCTTATTAGAGAAGGATTTAAGAGGTGATGTGGCTTGACATGAGAGTTTGGACAAAATGCTGATATGGATAGTCTAAAATGTTAGAATCTTCTCCTTTTAATCAGTTAGATTAATGATATCTAACACTTTATGAATATTTTTCTTTGGTACCAAAATGTAGCGTTTGTCTCGTCCTCTCTCGAGAATGGCGTGTTACTAACCCTAACTTGTAACTCAAGTAACTTCAACTAATCAGGAATCAACTCTCATAACTCATCAACCTCATCCAATCTTCTAATAAATATATATGCTCCAATAATAAAAAATATCATCGGGTTTGTCCAGCTCATCCGATTACTCATCATTCTCATCTGAAAGGAAAAGAGAAAAAGAGGAGTTAGTAACACGGGAGTCACTTAGCGAGGTTTTAAATTACTAGAAAACATAAGTCTGCAGACTCACGTAGCAAATAGACTAAGTTAGACTAGCTAGCACTAGAACAAGAAGCGAATATGGCACTTAAAGCATCCAAGCAAGGTAACTGGTCATAGACAATTAAGTGATTATCAGAACCCTCCGACAAGGCTTCATCAGCATGGGATAAGTGTCCATACACATCATCTGGTGAACATTTTTTTATTGATATTAAGGCTATGGCGCAACAAATCTACTTGTTTCTCGCACCCTCCGCACATGGAACACATGACACGCATCTATATTGCACGTCATATCGTCATACAGGGACACGCCTCTTTACCCCACACCCAAGTCTCCATAATCTAGTAATACAAGAAGACACATTTGCACCCCATGATCAAATTTCTAGACCACGGTAATGCAGGAACACACATCTACACCCACACGTAGGTCTCTCCGTATATGTATACTACTTCATATATATATATATATATACACACATATATCACATACTAACAATCACCGTAGGAAGCAATCAATGGTAAATTTATCTATTATCCTAATTCTTGTTATACGAGAAATTATAATCAAGAAACAAACAAGACACCAAGCATACTCAATACCAAAGACAACCATGTTCTCCTACTAGACTAACGAAGGAAAAAAGCTAAGCCAAATGTTTATGGGGAGTTTACCTTGTAGCTCTCACCTTATGAATCAAAAGAAAGTGTTATTCCTAATCCCAGATGCCCAATCATACTCTGAATCTAAAATCAACGCGAATAGTCAATCAAAATAGCCATGGAACGGAGAAAATCATACTAAACCGAAAATAGCTTAAAATGAATAACGGGTCGAGCCGAACCAAAATGATCAAAGTCAACCGGTCAAACAGTAAAATTGGTTAGACCTACTCAACTAACCTAGTCTCATAATACTGATCCATCACCAAATTCAGAAACCAAACCCAAAATCAGAACCAAAGCCAATCCAGCTTCTGGCCCAATCCATCTTACCCAAAGTCCAATAGATCCAGATCCAGCTCATTCAAAGACCCAACCCAAGCCTAGATACGGACCTGCCGATCAACCCAATCAACGAATTAACCCTACTTGATTGAACGAGTCAACTTGGCCGAGTCACTGAGTCAACTCTGTTCCGACTAAAAATGTCGGCTTACCGAAAGTTCGCCAACGGCGATAGCATCCTTGCGGTAGAGAGAAGGCCATGTGGCTCAACATCTTGGTGAATGATAGTAGGTAACAACTACGACGCATGAGGTTCACGTGAGGCTTAGTTGGGCTATGCGTCAGGCACGTGAAGCTCACTCGCACGACTTGAGATAACGCGTGCAAGTTCGAGAGATGTTAGAATGGTGAGCAGCTTTGTCTCGATGAGAGCAATCCAATGGTAAGATTCTACCCAAGGAAGGAGAATCGAACTATTTAATACTCTAGGCCAAAAGAATCACAAAAGAAAAAGTTTTATAATGATACCTTCGGCTAGGCACGATGGTGTGGTGGTGGCAGCACCCTTAGAGTTTGGTTGTGTGATCAACGGGTTAGGGTTTTGTATTTCTCTCGAAATTTCTGCAGACTAACAACATTGTGAGATTCTGATACAAAAGCAAAAGGCTTTTCTCTTAAATATAGAAAAATACATAGGGTTTCTATCTTAGCAATTGGGCTTGTTGGTCCACGATTTTTTTAAGAGATTGGAATTTTCCCCGTATTTTAGATTCTGGTCGGCATGTCCATTCCTCTCTTCAAAAAATTCAGGGTAATCAATCTTCATCTGGGTCTCAGTCTTCCATGTCTCCTCCTAGATCTCTTCTCTCTCCCAATAAACTCTGGCCATCATGGTCTCTTTCCAATGAACTTTTTTCTCTTGCCATTCTAAAACCTCTACTGGTTGGCTAGTCATGAACAGGTTTTTCCTAATGTCACTTGATGGCTGTTGCAAAATAAGTTCTAACTCTCTGGCACTCTTTCTTAGAATTGACACATGAAACACATCGTGGAATTCTGACAACTCCTGCGAAAACTTTTGGTGGTAAGACACTGCTACAGACCGCTCTATGATAGGATATGGTCACATGTATCTTGACTTAAGCTTTTTCAGCTTTCATATCTTAGATCCCGCTTGGAATGTACTCATCTTTAAATACACTAAGTCACTCTCCTCAAATTTCAGGTCCTTTCAGTGCTTATATGCATAACTCTTTTGGCGATCATGGGATTCTTTCACCCTTCTCTTGAGCATTTTCTCTGGCTCTACCATTTTTTGAACCATCCCCTGTTCCAAGTTTTACTGCTCCCCCACTTCATTCCATCATTGTGGGGTACGAAACAATCTACCGTAAAGAGTTTCATATGGTGGCATCTCAATGATGGAATGATAATTGTTGATGTAGGCAAACTATGCAAGCTGTAAGTACTTGCCTCGATTACCTTCCTAGTCTAACACACAAGCTTTCAACATTATTTTCAGAGTCTGAAATGTCCTCTCTGATTGTCCATCTGCCTGTAGAGGTTAAAATGTACTTATGTGAAACTTAGTCCCCACTGCTTTCTTGGACTTGAAACATAACATATATTTGCCTTTAGTTCGAAAAGTGTTGCGACGATCGCCATCACGAGTCTTCTATGTCTCGATTCTCCTTAAGATTGAATGACCAAGATTTTTAGATTTCTAGAGAAAGAGAGAGAGGATCAAAGAACACTGAGATAGATGGTTTTAAGAAATGGGTTGGCTTTGGTTTGGTGAAAGATTCAATTTTTGTTAGTAATGCCGATTAAATGGATGTACAAACAAAAACTAAAGAGGGTGATAAACATTAATGTCTTAATTACAATTAAGAAAAAGAGATTATAATCTGAATAGGCACTTACGTTTCAAAGAAGGTGAAGAGACAAACATTTCACAAAGCTAAGAGTGACCAATGATAAAAGAGATGATGGTTTATGTGTTAACTTATAGAAGAATGGTAATTTACTAGGTGGAAACACTATTGCTTTCATATCGTAAGATATATTTCTCTTTTTAACAAATATTAAACCTAAAAAGAATATTTGGTAACTACACCAAATACTAAACATGGACAAAAATCAAAACCAAAATCCAAATTGAAAATTGATCCAAAAAATGAATCAGATCTAGCAGAAAAATATGATCATATTTTTTTTATGTTGGTGTATCGACTTCCGTTCGGATCGAAGGATACCCGAACTCTCAATTTAGTATTCAAAAGACCCGACTAATCTATACACGTACAATAAAATCTCTATAAATTAATAATATTGGAACTTTCAAAATGTATTATTTTTGAGATATCGATTAATAAATTAAGAAAATATTATTTTGGGAATTTAATGAAAAACTCTCAATTTTGGGTTGATCAATTTTAAAACCCTCAACTTTTTTTTTGATAAAATCCATTAATAAACAATCCACTCCGTCCACGTTAACAATTAAATCCTAAACAGATTCTTTAAAAGTAATAAGGTGTCACTTTAATGTGGTAAATACGCATGTTAGATGTGTTAATAAGAAAAACTATATGGTATATTTTTAAAAAATTGTACGCTATCTCATATAACATGACACGACTTTGAACCCCCAAAAATCTCTAGATATTAAACAACAATAGAGACGAAATTCAGTGATGGAGTCAGAGGTGAGAGGATTTCAGACCTTTAGGTGGAGCAATTTTTGAAGGTAACGAAGATCCTAAGCTATTGTTTCGTCATATTCGAGTTCAAATATATCTCAATCCATTAGAGGATAAATAGGTAAGTCGAATTCATTAGAGTTTTGGAAACTCAGATCATCTATATTTATCTTAAGAATTATAACTGGTTTTGTGAATGCTAATGAATAACTGCATTTTGTAAATTGCAGTGTAAAGCATCAATAATAAAAATATTTTTAGTATTTAAGCCTTGTTACACGGTAACATAAAGCTTCATAGTTGTATTTACAAAACCTTTAAAATTGTCATATAATATTTGTGTGATATATTATTTTCAATGTATGCATTATCTTCAATTTTTGTATTTTATTTGTTGTTACTATTAGAACAATCCTACATCACTATTTAACTCTTAGTATAATGGTTAACTATGAAGTAGACCGTACTTTTCTTTTATGTTGATCTTTTTGAATAGAATATTGATTTTGTAATTTTTACAGGTCAAGTTTTTCTATGTTTCATGGAGGTGGATATTGGGCTACCGATGGTCCATATAATGGTGGTGGTATAAAACGATGTAGGGTGGAGTATGAAAGTCTAAGTATATCAATGTAGTAGACATGGTTAAGAATGAAGGTTTTAGAGAAAAAAAAAAAAGAATAAGTTTGCATATTTCCATCACAAATAGAAAATCAGAGATGCATGAAGTTGTGTTGATATAGATTGTTGAAATGGTTAGATGTGCTCAGGAGTTTAAAAGTATAAATTTATATGTTGTAAGAGTCAATGATCCTTTTTCTCGAAGACATGCTTATTAGAGAAGAGGAAGAGGAAGAGGAACCAGAGAATGAAGATGAACATATTGATTTTTATCGTGAAGATTATGCTAAAAAAAATGATTGAAATGAAGATGGTCAGTGAGTTGAGTTCTCTGTTAGGCAAGCATTTGTCACAAAAGAAAGTTGTAAGAAAGCAATTGTAAAGTATGCTATCAAAGAGAAGGTTAATTCATGAAATAAAATTCGAGCGCTTCGAGCTAAACAATTTGTCTGCATATTCTTCGTGCGCGGGATACTAGATAAAGAGAAATCTAGGTAGTGTTCTTGTAATCTTCGGAACTCGTGAATGAGTGTACAGATAGCTGACCAATCTTCAGGATTTTGAGTGATTGTGATGAGTTCCATGCAGTCTGTCTCAAAATGTTGGCAGTTTATCCCTTTATTTCGAGTCTCTAGCATCACCCACAATAATGTCTCCATCTCTGAATGTACAGGTGACGAGCTCCTTCGATGAATTTTTTTCCCAAGTAATATTATCTTATCCTCTCCACCTAAAGAACCCATCCAAGACCCGAAGTGGGATCCTATTGTTTCCATGATCCATCCAACCGACAATAGATTTCACCGGGTTCCCTAACCCTTGTGTTATCAGATTGTTCGAGTGGAAGTCGTAGTATTTGTGCCTCTTTCCAGGCTAGGAATTCAATTTCTGCACTTCTCCGGATTTCTCCGATGTCTAATTGTGTCCCTTGCAAAAAACTTTGGTTCCTTGTTTTCCATATAATCTACAAAATCCATGGTAAAACATCATGACTATCCCGCTCCTGATTGCGTAGAGGATTTCTCCAAAAAGATAATCCAATTAGAATAAATCGATTTCGTTGGGTAACTCTATGGTCGTGCCAGGTTTGTGCAAGTAGCCCAGATTTGTACAATTGACGGGCACTCAAAAAATATATGATTGATGGTTTCATCAGAGGTACCACAACGCTTGCTCCTAGTATCACATCGTATCCCTCTTGTTACAAGTCTCATAGTTACCGCCAGGCTCCTTATGAGCATATGTCACAAAAAATGTTGTATTTTAGAGGGAATCTAGTTTTCCATACATATGCCTTTAGAACACCCAGACTCGGTCCCCAACCATAATTATTTCTTCTGTTTACCTCCATTGAGTGGAGAATACGATATCCCGATTTAACTATATATTGTCCTGATTTTGTAAAATTTCATACCATGCCATCATTTGTTGGTAAAAGACTTGACTGGATACCCGAATTAAATCTACATCCTCTGGTACCATAAATTGTCATAGAAAATGTATATGTCACTGCCTTGTTGTGGGATCTATTAAATGATGCACCTCAAACGCAGGGTGCCAATCACTTTCTGGTCCACGTGTTGGTCGTGGCTGCGTATCTGGTATCCATGGATCATTCCAGACTATTGTGTTAATCCCAAAGCCTATCCTTACTCGTACACCTTGTATGAGTAATTCTTGTGTAGCAATAATGCTTCTCCATCCAAATGACGGAGAATACGACTTCTTGACCTGTAAAGGATGTAACTTCCTGTAGTATGCATCTTTTAATATCCGGATGACCAATGTCTCAGGAAATTGAATAAGTCTTCATAACTGTTTGACCAATAAAGTTGTGTTAAAGTCTTCCAGAGATTTAAAGCCTAAATCTCCTTCATCCTTAAGAACACACAATTTTTCTCATGCAACCCAATGGAGACCGCAATTACATTCATCGGAGCTCCACCAAAATTAGGAAATGGCATTGGTTAACTTTGTAGTTAAACCTTGGGGGAGCTTGAAGCATGACATTATATGCTACAAGAAAAATAAACATTGTTAGCACACGATTTACACTATTCTAGGGTTTTTATAGCGTTTCCATGTTGGCCATCTTTTCCCCAACTATAATAGACTGTTCCCATACAATAGTGTTATATTGTCCTGCTATCATAGATCGATCTTATATAGCATTGATGTCTGCACTATTATAAACTTTGTAATAACGTTAATTGTTTGTTGTTTTATATTTTATGGTGGCGTTTGTTGGTTGCAATAATATAATATATAATGACATATTTTCACAGCTATTTTAAATTTTATAGTAGCTTTTTTTTGCCATAATAATTTATATAATGACAATCTTTTAGAGCTAGTTTATAAATTTTAGTAGCTTTCAAAATTGCAATGCATTTTAATTTATTAGATTCTAAATATAAATATTGCACCCTGATTTTGAATTCATATTTTGTAGTGAAATACTAGAAATAATGTTCTAAATATTGCATTCATAAGTTTCATAATACCGAATACCAAAATACATAAAAGTACCACAAAAAAAAACACAAGTCATTACATCAACATAAGTTTCATATTTTAGAAACAAAGAAAAGAAAAACAAGTGTAATTAAGTAGGAACCAAACTTGTCATTACTTAAGTCCTCGAATCATAATAAGAAATACATAAATGAAACAGATAACCAATTCAAATGATAAGCAAATGACAAGAAAGATTACCTTAATTCAGCACATAACCATTTTGTCTTCTGGCCAGGCAATACTTGTACCAAGCACATCTTCCATACACTCGATTCCAGAAGATGACCTCCATATTGCTGCACTTTTAATCTTTACCACATCTATCCAGACATAAACTTCATTTGTTCCCAGTGTTACAAAGTGGACAACCTAGTATGGATTGTTTGAAGCTCATCGTCCTTCGGCAACAACACACTTTTTCCCAGTAATATCCATTAACTTGCATTTTTTAATTCTCCTTCAGGATGACATTACGCTTCAATGTTGACAAACCATAAAAGAGACAACCAACAAAGTAAAACAATAATATTTTTGAGTTTCAATTCAACAGAAGAAAAAGATTTTAAGGAGATTGTCGTTGATTTCCTTAGAGGAGACGGTGGAACTGCTTCTGATTTCTTGGCAGGAGACTGTTGACATGGTGTAGGATTCTTAGTTGCAGGTTTTGCAATTGAATGAGATTGCTGAGAAGATGAATTTGCTTTAGATTTCATTCCAGGAGATTTTGGAGTTGTTAGAGATTGATGAAGAGAAAAACTTAGAGCTGTTGGAGATTTCATAATGGCTGGAGATTGTTGAGGGGGATCTATTTGAACTATTCCTCCTTTGCCTATCTCAAACTCCATTCTGTTGGTAGGCCATGCTACGAAGGAATTCAATGCAGCCTCCACGTTAGTCATATTTGTTGTAGGCCTCCATAGAAATGCATGAGGATCAAGTACAACATCCACGTAAAACTTAACTGCATTTGGGCCGAGTGGAAGACCATTAACCATAGCTTTAGGGTCTTGAGACTGCAAATGACCTTTAGCAACATGTTCATCATTTCTTACCCAATCCCTCAGTTTGCATTTGTTCATCGAATTTGCAAATGGGCTTTGTGAAACAAAGACACATAGGAAATTCCTAACGTAGTTAGCCAAGTCTCAAGAGTAAAAAAAAAAAATTATGATACGATTACCTTTGGAACATTCTCTTGATCTTTGTCCTTTTCGTATGCATCAACAACACAATCGGCATGCCATGCAATTAACTGTCCAACAGCTTCCTCCATACTAAACATGTCTTGAGTAAGTCTCCAAAGAAATGCATATGGTTTAGAAGCAGATTCAACCAGTACTTTCACTGAATTTGGTCCTAATAGAATGTCATTCACAAATTATCCAGGATCCGTAGAAATAATACGACCTTCATCAACACTGTCCTCGGTTCCAGACCAATCCACCAACAGGCACTTGCTTGGTAATGATTTTTTTACACTTTAGGAAAAGAAACCTCTACGTTAGTCAATTTTTTAAATTAGACGAGGCATGGAAGAGAAGAGCTTAATGACTTACTCTTGGATTTGAGGTTTCACCTTGCTCACATTTTTGCTGTAAGAACAAATACCATTGTTAGCAGTCAATTCTTCATGTTCTTAGTCAAGCCAGATACTTATGATATTGAAATACAAATGTTCAAGGTTTACTTGGTTATTCATTTTCTGAATCACGGTTTCCAACTTTTACTCTGTTTTTCAGTTCATCTTGCTTTTCTTGCATTTGAACAAAACACTTGGTCTTGACTTGGTAGCAAGATAGCTTGGTCATATTCATCCCTCGACCCGTAGCCCTTAGCCGATCTGGATTATGAGGTCCTAATAGCTGAGTTAGTAGATCGGCTTTGGGATTTTTCATTGATGATGAAGCATGATCGCAACTGTCAATTTCATTCGCCTTTCGCTAACAAACATAAAGGAAAATTCAATCATGTAGAGAAACATACAAATACGATAGTACTATTAAAATCAATAGCCAGAACTTACTATCTTCTCAGTAGCATCGATATTCACTGGAGTACCGTCTTTCTTGGTACATGACTTGACCCACACTTTCAATCTTGAAACCTTAGACGGTTTTGGGCTTATTTTTCTGTAAAAAAATAATCTTTAATCAAAGTCCATCCATTTACAAAAGTTATTAGAGTAAAGAAGTAGCAGACTTACCATTTCTTTTGTCAGTCTGATAATTCCTTTATGACTACAAATGTGAGAAATCTGTTTCCGCTTTATCTCCTTGTAATTATCACTCACAATCTACATATGAGTGAGCATAGTTAAATTTACTTAACAAACTTCTTTTGTTCACTATGTTGTAAGACTCCATACCTTAAAAGCTGCACTTGTCTTCTGATTAATAAATTTACGCCACTCAGTCGGAGGTACATTCTTCGGTCTCAGCTGCATCATATTCTTTGTGGTATTCGCCTTACGAATAGTTGTGACTGTGCGTGATTTTGAGGCCCTCCAAATACATCCCATCTACTTAAAGACAACAGATTTTTGATACTCCTCATCCAATTCAAACCTTGCATACGTTCACATAAAGAGAAGACAAAATTAGTAGCAGAAGACAAATGTGACCTTGTTTTAGCAACAAAAAATTCTAGAGTATATGAAACTTTTACCTGAATAAATTTCCATAAAACAGTTCTTGTTTCTTCACTAACCTTTCTCCAATCTTCGATGAGGATGGGAACGTGTTCCTATACCAAAGAACCTAGGTATGATGACAACTTCCTAGATCTTGGACCGCAAGGTTCACGAAACTCAGTGAAATCTAGTGGTTCTCGTGTATTTGGATATTTGGCGATATGTTTCATCTTCGTTGGTCCTCGATGTCTCTTACGTGGAGGTTCAACAGACGCCATTTCTTTCTCAGAAGTTCCTTATGAGGGACAAACTATCCTTGAACCATTTCATTCACTTCATTATCATCATTTACTCCTTCTCTGTCCATTTCATTCTCATCATCGTCTGCATTTTCAGGTTCATCTTTATCCATATCAACTAGAGCATGTCCTTGAACCAATTCATTCACTTCATGAGAGTATTCTTCATTACCAGCTTGTTCTTTTTCACCTTCAGCGTACTCTTCAATAGATTGTTGCTCCTCTTCTATCTCTTCCTCATGAAAATCCTTTGTTTCCTTAGTTTTCTTTGCCAACTCAACTTCCACCTTTTCCTGAACCTTCTTCCTCTTTGCTAAAGTATTCTTCTTGCGAGGCATCTAAGTAAACTTCATCGTTCCAGCGAGTTACTTTATTCATACCTTCAGCCTCTTGGTTCACTTCTCCATGATGGTACCAATCCACCCATATCTTGTAGGCATCATCCATCCCCCTAGTTACAAGATGATCAACTACAATATTGGCTTCATGGCGATCTACATTACGACAATCTCTACATGAGGAGACTACCATATCACCATTTCCTACACCCGCAATCACAACAAAAACAAATCTCTACGCACCTCTCTCATATGTAGGATCAACTCTAAGGTTCATGCATTTTAGAGCAAAAGAAGCAAACGAATATTCTTTTGATTCTGTAAGAGTTTTTTTTACCTCTAACTAGATATATATAATACTCCATACCTGCAAAGATGAACCTATGTCTTGCCAAACATGATAGGTTTAACCTTATTAAACCCATAAGTAGTTTTATTAAACCAGATTAATTAAAACCCACAATAACATTTTGAACACATAACAAGAAGAGTTCAAATACACACGATCAATAGATGGACCAGAAAAATCAAAATTCAACATAAATCATATATGTTGAACCCATAAATGCAACAATTCAACTACTTCAACACAACAACTCAGCCACATGCAACACACAACTAAGACTTGAACATAATTTTTCAAAAAAAAATTATTAATACAACAACATTTTTAACCTCTAATACAATCAAAAGCCTAAGACTACTAGTTATGCGTATGGGACTAACCTCTATAAGCTACAGTTGAATGACATTGTGAATTTAGTTCCCTTTTAACCTGACCAATCTTTAATATACACCTGAAAAACCAAGAAATGAAAGTAATTAGGGTTCAATTTTGAAATAAGAATTGGGTTCAGCAAGATTTAAACTAATATTAGGAAAAAATATATTTGAGAACACTCAAATTCGAAAATGAGAGCTGGAAACATTGTACCTTACCTCAAGAACCAAAGCCCTCAAAACGATTGTTCTCTAATTTCTTTTCGTTGTAGATCCTCTTTGTTCTCTCAACATTAAAACAAGATACAATGTCATTGAAACTAGACGAAGTTATATATAAGAAGACAGTGAAGAAAACGAAGAAATTGTGAAATAAAACTTCTCAAATCAAAAAGCAACAACTCGAGGATCTCTAACAGGAAGAGTCAAATTAGGTACCTTTTAGGTACAAAGGCGAGAAGATCTTAAGAAGCTTCCAATGAAATCAACGCATGCTAAACAAGAGATTGTGTCCAATGATGAATTTCGTGGTGGCGGAGGGCGTCAGAGTTGGAGAAAGCTTTGTAGGAGGTTAGGTTTTGTCAGAGGAAACAAAGTTTTCCTCTTAGAGACAATGTCAAGTTAACACTTAGAGACTTTTGCTCTTATTGCTTTAATGATAAAAAGTACAAATTATCTCATAATTTATGTTAACCTTAGGGATTAAATTTGTTAAAGTTTGAATGTTTATGATTTAGGGATTAATGAAATTGTTTATAAAGGGTTGATACTTTATAATATAAGTTATTGTTTAGGATTGAGTTTTGAAAGATAGATTTCGAATTCACAATTTGTATAAAATTTAAGTATTTATAATTAAATATATGTTTGGGATCTAGTAGCGCTTGGAGTTTATATTTAAGATTGAAGTTTGGGTTTTGGATAAAATTTGAAATTAAAGTTTGAAAAAGTTAAACTTTTATTTTGTTTAGAATTTGGTGTTAAGTTTGAAAAATTTAGATATATTTGGTGTTTAGATTTTTTTTTTTGGGGTATATAGTTTAGATTTAGAGTTTGATCGAACTATAACATTTTATATAGTTTATCTTTAGATTTTAAGCTATAGGTTTAGAATTTAGGGTTTTGGGTATAACATTTTATATAGTTTAGATTTAGAGTTTAGTGTATATAGTTTAGGGTTTAGGATTTAGGGTTTTATATCCTATCTTAGCATATTTAAAATGTTGTAATAGAAGATTAAATTTAGCCAAAACGAAAAACTACTTAGAGTATGGCGCCCAAGGCTCCAAAACTGGAATTTTTATTCCCGCTTAACGAAATAAATAGATAGCATTTCTAAAAAGCTATAATAGATGGAAAAAATGAGTGCCAAAATATATTGGGAAAGTGTTTGCCGCCCATAACACAGATTACGCTCCAAAACGAAAATTTAGCTCCCGCTCAATAAAATTTAGTTTTAGCTTTTTTAAAGTGTTGTAATAGAGTACTGCATACTAGCACACCATCTATGATAGCAGTTTGCAAAACCGTGTTATCCTCATTTGCTATCAATGTTCATATTTCTTGTAGTGTATATAATTGGAGTGTGTAAGGACACCTGATTTAATCAGAATTTCCTTCTCTCCTTTCGATAGGAACTATGAGGACCAACCATTGACTCAGTCTCTTAAACACTCCCTAACATAATTGAAAATCTGGCTTTTTGAGCCTCCAATACTTTCAGAGATTCCTAAGTATGATCTCATACCAGCTTCCTTCATAATGCTCATTCTAGCTTTTATCATACCTTTTGTCTGTTCTAGGACATTCTTGCCAAACGTAATTGATGATTTATCAAAATTAATGACTTGACCTGAGGCATTCCCATAATCCCGTAAGACATCCAGAATTAATTGGCATTGTGTATCCTCCGCTTTACAAAAGAAAAGGCTATCATCCGCAAATAGAAGGTGTGATACTGTAGGACTATGTTTTGTTATCTTAACCCTTGTTAAAACGTTGCCCATTTCCTTTCGTTTTATATTGCCAATTAGCACTTTCGTGCATATAATACATAAGTATGGTGACAGAGGATCTCCTTGCTTGAGTCCCTTTCGGGGTACAATATGTCATGTTGCATTTTTTAATATTATATTTTCAGATTTTTTTTAGATAGTTAATATGTTTTTAGTGAGAAACTTGACCTTTTTTTTTTGTAAATCGTAGACCGATTTCATTTTCGAAGTGTCGTCCTATTCAACAAGAGTTAATGGCTTCTTAATTCCGTTACTGTAAACATATGATTCACCAAATTTTATTACTCTTGTCGTTGGTTTTTTGAATTTTTAGTTGTTCGTATTTGTATTAGCATGGTACTAAATTTTGTATAATCTTGATATTTTTGAAGTATGATATTGCTGACACTTTTTTTATCTAGGATGTGATATTGAAGTTGGCAAAATTTTAAAACTCATAGAAAAAATGTAACTAGGGAATGAATCTTTGTAATACATATGGAAAGGTAATCAAAGAAATTTTCACAAAAAACATGTTACATTTCATTTTTGCAAATTTTTTCTTCTAAAAGATATTCTATTAAGAAACTACATTGCTCGTTTGTAACTAGCATTTAAATTTTCTTCTGTTATAATGACTTTTTGGCTTTTGTTACAAATAAATTGACTTAGAAAACAAAAAATGAACAGAAATGTTGGAAATGAGTAACACTATGCTATCACTACTCATGGTTTAGTAGCCTGGGAACATCGGTGGTGGAGGCGATGCGTACTGGAATCCGATGTGTGGTGGTAGAACAAAATTACCGTCCTCGTCATCATCTTTGTTTCTTGGTGGCTTAACCTCAGTATCGGAAGACGGAGAAGGTGATAGTGATGATGAAGCAGTGGTCGGTGATGGTTTTGGTGCTTCAATTTCATGTGATTGTGTTGGTGATGAGATTGGTTCGCTTGATTGTGTTAGGGCATGAACCGGTTCGAGAATTGGTGTTTGAGTTTGAATCGGTGATTGATATGATTCTGATGATGGAATTGGCACTTGGGTTGTTTCAGGGGCTAGAATTGGGGCTTGCACCGGTGTAAGAGTTTCCATTGGTGATGAAATTGGTGAATGGTCTAATTCTGATGATGGGGTTAGGGTGTGCATCGGAGATTGAATTGGTGATTGATATGATTTTGATGATGGGGTTGGAACTTGAACCGGTGTTGGAGCTTCGATTGGTGGTGGTGGTGAGAAAATAGGTGGAGGCGGAGAATACACTGGTGGAGGTGGTGGCGAATTGATAGGAGGCGGCGGTGAGTGGGTTGTAGGAGGCGGTGAATACACTGGTGATGGTGGTGGAGGAGAGTACACTGGTGGTGGTGGAGAAGAGAATATCGTTGGTGATGGTGGAGAGAAAGCGGGTGGCGGTGGAGAGTGGACTGGTGGTGGGGGAGAAGCAAATGGTGGAGGTGGAGAGTGGACAGGTGGTGGGGGAGGAGAATGTATCGGAGTAGGTGGTGGCGAGTAAATCGGAGGTGGCGGGGAATAAACTGGTGGAGGTGGAGAGTGAACAAGTGGTGGAGGGGGAGAATGTAAGGGAGGTGACGGTGAGTACATTGGTGGTGATGGTTGTGGGGGAGGTATTGGTAGTTGTGGTGGTGGTACATGTGGTTCCTCTACCTTGGGTGGTGGTGGAGGACGACGATTTTTAACTGGAGATGCGTCGTATAGATCTTCCAGTGTCGGTTCTTCTATTTCCTTTGGCGGTGAAACCGGTTTAGAAGGCTTAGGGATCTCTTGTTGTTCAGGGACAAGTGACTCCTCTGGTTTTGGTTGTTCCAATTTAGGAGAATCTTCAGGTTTAGGTAGTCGTGGTTCATGAGACTCTTCAATTTTAGGCGGTTGAGGTTCAAGAGATTTTTCTGGTTTTCGGAGCTCAGGCTTATTCGTAGGTTCACCCGGATTAGGAGATTCATGCTTTGGTGAATTGGGTTTTTGTGTAGGTTGTTCTGGTGCTTTTGGTGCTTATGGTTTTGATGGTTTCGGTATAGGTGATTCATTAGGCTTTGGCATAACGGGCTCAGGTTTTGATAGATTAGCTTCTGGATTTGGCTCATACGTCTTTGGTGGTTGTGGTGATGGGCTAGAGCCACCATTGCTACCACTCGAACATTTATCTTTGTTACAATCTACTGGACGACTAACCACCGGTAAACATTCCTTAACTGATTTTTGATTGGGTCTATTCTTCAAACAATTATCTTTATCATCAAACAGTTTCCCATTGTTTCTCATCGGAACACAACTCTCAGCTTCTCCACTAAAAAAGTTGTTAGAAAACTTGAAGTTTTCCAATGTAGGTAACTTGCAAAACTTGTCAACAACAAATCCAGTGAGCTTATTACGCGAAAAGTCCAATTGCTCAATATTAGCTAAACCAGACAAGCTTGACGGTAGACTACCCACAAAACCGTTATTGCTCGCATCAAACACTGTCACATTGTTAAGCAAACCAATCTCGTTCGGGAAGCAACCCGTTAAATTGTTTCCGGTGAAAACAACTTCATTGAGATTTTTCATATGACCTATCGATTTTGGGATACAACCACTGAATTTATTGTTTGCAAAAGTCACAACTGATGCGGTCGATTTCCCAATTGTACCTGGAATAACTGATTCAAACCGATTATTGTTCAAGAAAATTGCATCAAGATCTTTACCAAAGATTTCTGAGGGTAAATTTCCTTCGAATTCATTGTATCTTATGTCTAAATACTTCAAAGACGACCACGAGAGTGAAACTGTCGGGAATGAACCAACGAATCGATTGTTGCTAACATCAAATTCGTACATCAACTCGAGTTTCGATAAACTTTTTGGGATAATTCCACAAAATCGGTTTGAATTAATGTGAAACAAAGCTAGATCAGTTATAAGACCAAGCTCTGTTGGTAAATGTCCAGCGATGTCCGCGTGATTAAGATCAACACCAGCAACAACTGTGAGGCTAGGATCATCTAAAGCTTTTGCACAGTAAACCCCGTTATAAGAACACACTTCTGAACCAACCCAATTGGCTATGGTTTTAAAAGGATCAGAGTAAATAGCTTTTTTCCAAGCTTGAAGAGCAATATAAGCTTTTCTAAGACGATCGTTTTCAAACTTGAGATTTGGATCGACTTTATTGATGTGGAAACATTTTTGTTCTAGATCGTTTGTGAGATCGGCATTTTCTGGGAATGAAGCTTCATCGTCGATGGTGGCAATGACGACAGAGGAGGTAAAAAGAAGGAGAAGGAAGTAGCCAAAGGGTCTCTCCATATTTGTTGTATTCATTTTTACGATAAACCTTGGAAAATACCCAAGGTTGATAAATAGAGGAATTTTGAGAAAAAATTAAGAATGAAAGAAAGGTAATTATAATAGAATCGAAAAACAAACTTGGTAAAAAAAATCAAATTGCGACCCCTTGCTATATTTAGAAGAAGTAAAATTGGTTTTGTTTTACAAAATTATAAAAATAGCAAGATAATGTTACTAAATCGGAGTTGTGCACAAAAAGAAAATGTTATTAAATCGAAGTTTTAACGGTATTAACTAATGATGAAAGGCAGTAAAAAGGGGGAAAAAACTAATGATGAAAGAAAAAAACAATAGTAACTAATTCAGGTCGTTGACTTAATCAACAACTTCAATTTTCTTTCCCCTAATTGAAATGTCGATGACTCATTTCTACGGTATTAGTCAATAATACTTTTAAAATGTTTTGAATCGGGTTGGGCATTCGAATCCCATTCGAATATCAGGTTAGGTCCGTTCGATTATTGATTTTTCGATTTTGGAATTTAGAAACTATTCGAGTATTTTTCGGTTCGGTTTGGATCGATTCTTGTTGACTTGGGATCGGTTACGGTTCTCGCAATTGTACCTAAAAATTTTCCGGATCCTACTCGGATTCGGCTATTTAAGGTAATATAAGTATTTTAGGTATAAATTATACCAAAATACCCTTTTTAAAAAAAAAAGTAAATTAAATTATACTAAAAATCTTTTAAAAATAATCAAAATATAAATAAATATATAGAAACACTCAAAAATATTCAGCAAAACAAAAAATATATTAAAAACCAAACATATTTTAAAATACTAAAAATAATCTTTAAAATCTAATTTTATCATATTTATTTTAGGATATTTTGTATTTGAGTATCGAGTATTCGTTCGGGTAACGAATATTTTTCGGATTCTCAGATTTTTTCGAGTACTCGTTCAGATATCGGCTCGGGTCCGAATATACCCGATATCTGAAGTTACTTTATCTTTAGACTCATTCGGATATTTGCTCGATTCGGGTTCCAGATCCGATTCCACTTTTTCGGACCGATTCCGGTTTGGGTATTCGTTTCCGGGTACTATGTCCAGTCCTAGTTTTGAAAAATTAAATACAACATATCCTAGTTCTGTGGAAATTCGGTATGTTTGAGCTTTCAACAATATTGTATCATTAAATTCAATTGAATTTAACGGTTATTTATAAATATTACTAGACCGATATCCGCGCATACGTGCGAATATATTTGCATGTTATTTTACTAAAATAATTACTAACAACATGGATAAAAATGTATGAGAACTAAATTTTTACCTAAACCGAACATCATCACTTTTTGGAGGCGACACAAAAATACATTTACTGATGGAGATGCTCACGAATCCATTTTAGCACAGATTGAATGAATTATTTGCCACTTTCATTGTCAATTTTCAGCGAAATATAGTGAATTTTAATTTTTACAAAGAAAAATATATACAAAAATATATACTTGAGTTGACTAAAAAATAAAAATATATACTTATGATAATAACTTACAATTAACATATCATTAAATACTTAATTATTTATGATTAAATCAAAATTATAAAAAATAGAATTTTAAAAGTTATTTTAATAAATAGATAGACACTTACACACAAAAAAAGGTGGACACTTGTGCACTTTTTGTGTAATGAAGTGGGACTCTAATGGAGAAAGTTGACCATGAATCATATAAACGATTATTCAACAACAGTGAAATCAAAGTACGCGAACCTGTGTTCCTAGAACCTGTGGAAGT
Source organism: Anastatica hierochuntica (assembly GCA_900406275.1). Classification (NCBI taxonomy): domain Eukaryota; kingdom Viridiplantae; phylum Streptophyta; class Magnoliopsida; order Brassicales; family Brassicaceae; genus Anastatica; species Anastatica hierochuntica. Next base: position 16,641 of record OVAN01002032.1, on the reverse strand, counting down.
ATAAGGAATAGAATTGCAATAGTATTATCGAAGAGATTGTACAATATATATACAACGAGAGTCACAAAGAATATCTCATGATCATAACCACTATAATTACTCTAACTATAAGAATATACATTAGTAACAATACATATCTGTACATATCTCTTACACTCCCCCGCAAGATGAGCGACCGGTAGTGAGCCCAATCTTGGAGCTTAAATCGTGAAGCCTTAGTCGCGGTAATGGTTTTGTAAGTGCATCTGCAAGCTGGTACTTTGAAGAAACATGAGTAACCCGTAGAAAACCAGATTGAACCATTTGACGCACAAAGTGATAGTCATTAGCCAAATGTTTCATGCGGGAGTGAAACACCGGATTAGCTGCAAGATACGTCGCACCAACATTGTCACAGTAAATAACAGGTTGAGTGGAGGAAGCAATACCCATTTCAGTCATTAATTGGACAATCCAACGGAGCTCAGCAGTTGTGTCTGCAACGGAGCGGTATTCAGCCTCGCTAGAGGACCGTGCCACGGTTTTTTGTTTCTTGGATGACCAGACGATGGGATGTGCCCCTCGATACACAATATAGGCACCGGTGGATGTATAATCATCGCGATTTCCTGACCAGTCCGCATCCGAGAAAGCGTGTAAATCCTGATTGGTGTTGCGGCGGAGAAAGAGACCCTGATCTCGACTGCCAAAGAGATAACGAAGAACACGCCTGGCTGCTTGCCAATGCTCACCGCTCGGACTGTGCATGAATTGAGATAGCTTGTTCACGGCGAGAGCAACGTCAGGTCTCGTGAACTGAAGGTATTGGAGACTGTCGACTACAGTACGAAACTCACGGCCATCAGCTAAGGGAGTGACAGACCGTAGTGTAAGGAAGCAGTTTGTGGCCATCGGGGTCGAGACAGGATTTGCTTCTAGCATGTTGGTCCGGGCCAATAAGTCTGTGATGTATTTATGTTGCGTGAGAAGGAGCCCATCTTCAGTTCGATGGGCCTCAATGCCAAGAAAATAGCTCAAAGCCCCCATGTCTTTCAATGAAAATCGATTTCCCAGAAGCTTGATGAAGCTTTCGATTGCCACAGAGCTATTTCCAATGATAAGTATATCATCGACATACACAATGACATAGAGAAGTATCCCAGCTTGATTAAGTATAAACAACGATGTGTCCGAGAGAGAGTTTGCAAAACCACAGGCCACGAGAAAGTTGCGCAACTCCAAGTACCATGCGCGAGGAGCCTGCTTGAGGCCATAGAGAGCTTTTCTTAGTTTGCATACATAGTGCGGCTTCTCTAGATCAACAAAACCTGCAGGTTGAGCTACATAAACATCTTCAGTAAGGTTTCCTTGCAAGAATGCATTATTCACGTCCAATTGTCAAATATCCCAACCACAATCGACGACATGACCAAGAACCAAACGCAATGAGGCAGCTTTAATTACTGGACTAAAAGTTTCCTTATAGTCAAGCCCTGGACGTTGCTGAAAACCTTTTGCCACGAACCGCGCTTTATACTTGTCATTCTCACCGTTAGGTAAACGCTTTATCCGAAAACCCACTTCGTACCTACAAGATTATATGACAGATCAGGGGGAACTAAGTCCCAAGTCCGATGCTTCATCTGAGCATCATATTCAGAATCCATAGCACCACACCACCGCTCGTCTTTGAGTGCTTGAGCCACAGTCTTTGGTTCTGTCTCACGCACAGCTGTTGTGAGCATTGCGAAGCGAGGATTAGGCTTTGAGATGTTGTTCTTTAGCCTAGTGACCATGGGGTGACTGTTAACCGGAGCAGAGACAAACGATGTGGCAGAGTCACTGGTTGTGGTGACTGCCGGTTTGATTATAGCTGGAGAGAGAGATGCGGTGGTCTCTGTGACTGGTTTTGTCTTAGGTTGGGTCTCAGATTGAGCAGGGGATTCAACAGTTGCAGAGACTGCAGAATCTATTCCTGTAGAGTCAAAGACAGAGGATGAGGTTAAAGGAGACTGATTCAAACCTGGGGGCGACACGGCGAGTGACGGAAGTGGTGAAGAGTGGCCAGAGGGTTGTAACACAGAAGGAAACCAGAGAGATGGAGATGAGAGATTCGAGAATGATGAGGCTGTCTTTAGGTTTTTGTAGGGAAAGACTGTTTCGTGAAATTGAACATGACGAGAGATAAAGATTTTTTGAGAGGCAGGGTCTAAACAGAGAAAAGCACTTTGAGTTTGAGAGTAACCGAGAAAGATACAAGGTTTAGAGCGAGGTTCAAGCTTATGAGTGGTATAGGGACAGAGCCAAGGGTAACAAAGGCATCCGAACACATGCAACTTGGTGTAATTCGGAGAGCAGCCATGAAGACATTCGAACGGAGAGGTATTGGAGAGGGTGGGTGTTGGTAAGCGGTTTATCAGGTAGGAGGCAGCGGTTAGAGCGTAGCTTCAATAGGTGATAGGAATCGAGGCATGGAAGAGGAGAGCAAGTTCGATTTCAACGAGATGACGATGTCGTCTCTCGGAGAATCCATTGTGCTGAGGTGTATGAGGTGGTGACGTTAGGTGAGAGATACCATTGTCGGCTAGGAATTTGGCTAAGACAATGTATTCACCACCGTTGTCCGAATAGAGAGTGATGATACGATGGCCAAATTTCTTCTCAACAAGCTGTTTAAAACGAGTAAATACGGAGAGAACATCAGATTTACGGCGTAAGGGGGTAAAGTCAAATGTAGTGTGTGAAGTGGTCAATGAAAACAACATAGTATTTGAACCCATCAACGGAGTGAACCGGAGAGGTCCAAACATCCGAGTAAATGAGTTCAAGTGGTTTAGTGGAGGTTAAAGTAGAGGCAAAGAATGGCATTTTATGGCTCTTTGAGATTGAACAAGCATCACAAGAAAGGTTCAAACTTTTATTGGAAACAGGTAATGAAAAATGAGAAACAATAGATTTTAAAGTTGAAAGAGATGGGTGTTCAAGCCGAGAGTGCCAAATGGGCAAGGAGTTGTTTATTGTGGCAGAGAAAGCAAAGAAATGAGAGTCATCAAGAGCTGGCCATTCATAACCACTATCCGTCGTTTTTCCTCTGATTAATCGCGCCCCCGAGTTGAGATCCTTCACCTGAAACCAATCGGGGAAGAATTCCACTGAGACAAGATTGTCAGAGCATAACTTCTTCACCGAAATCAAATTTCGTGCAATGGCAGGTACTCTTAATACATCATGAAGTGATAAAGTATGAGATGAGTATGACAGAGTAAGAGAACCTGTGTGTGTGATTGAGAGACCTTCACCATTGCCCACAAGGACTTCTTCGGAGCCTGTATATGGTGAATGGATTGACAGGTTGGCGAGATCAGAGGTTATGTGGTGTGTCGCGCCACTGTCTAGGAGCCACGATGGTGGGTCAGGTGGTGTCATCGATGCATTGTATGCTCTCAGAGACCATTTGGGAGCTCCTCTAGGTCGAAACACAGGTGTTGATGGTGCTGCCTGCGAAGACTGTTGTACCAACCGAAACAGAGGACAAAACTTGGCGCTATGTCCTTGTGTGCCACAAGCTTGACATTTGCCCAAGTACAGACGTCGAGGTGAGTGACTGTTGCGTGAAGTTGTGGTTGTGTCGTGATGATTGCTTGGTCTCCAACTGCGATTCTGGTTTCGGTTTTGAGCAAGATTGGTCGTGACTGGAAACGATGAGATTTGTGGTTGAGCACTGTTAATAGCAAGTTCTCTGTTCAAGAGCTTCTCGTGAAGTTCAGCAAATGATATTGGTGTGTCACGGTTGTGGATTGAATCAATGACTGATTTATAGTCATCACCGAGACCGTCAAGAATGATGTCGGTGAGATCTTCAACATCGAGTGCGCTTCCCAACAATGCTAGTGCATCTGCTTTAGTCTTAATCAATTGCATATAAGTATCAATGTCTTTGGTACCTTTTACACATTGTTTCAACTGCTGCTTGAGCTGTTTGATGTGTCCTCTCGTCGGTTTACCGTAAGTCAAGGACAGAGTGTTCCAGGCTTCAAGCGTCGTGCGAGAGGTTGCTATAAGTGGTTGTTGTGGTGTTTCAATGGCACCCATCAAAGCGCTAAATAGGAGGTTGTCTTGTCGTTGCCACACTAGAAAAGCAAGATTGGTTACGGATGCACCATTTGTTGTGATTGTCGGCAGAGGAGGTGATATTGTGGCATCAATGAATTTCAAGAGGTCATAGCTTCGAAGCAGGGATGTGATTTGCACGCTCCAGGTGAGGTAATTTGTAGAGGAAAGTTTTGTTATGTTGACCATATTGATCACAGATATTTGGTTTTGAGGATCGGAAACATTAATGTTTGAGCTGGTGACTTGGGAAGCAGAGGAGCTTGGTGATTACATGGAGAATCGGAAAAAAAAAAAAAAAAGGAGAGAGGATCTTGTTGTTTTAACAAGAATGCTCTGATACTATGTGGAAGTATAAGGAATTGAATTGCAATAGTATTATTGAAGAGATTGTACAATATATATACAACTAGAGTCACAGAGAATATCTCATAATCATAACCACTATAACTACTCTAACTATAAGAATATACATTAGTAACAATACATATCTGTATATATCTCTTACAGAACCAACATATCAACTCTTCTTCTTTTTTTTTTTGATAAATACGATCATATCAACTCTTCCGGTTACTATTTTAGTGCATCGACGATTCGTCAAGAGGGAAGGCGAAAACAAAGAGACAAATATTCCAAAAATAGATAAGAAAATATCCGATACGTTAATGGTGGAGACCACTAAAAAAGAAACTAATCCTAAATCTGAAATATGGATAAGACCAATCATTATGGTATTTGTCTAGTGGAATTAAATATATCGCCACGATCATTATTCGACTATAACTAAAATAATATCAAGCCATGCCTTCTTCAAAATCCTATCTACCTAGAAAGTCTGAACACACATGTTCTGTAAAAATGAAAATAATATGATCAAACGTATATATACATTAGACGGAAAATAAAATCTAAAAGAAAAATAATGCACAAGCTATAGGAAACGTCTTAAGGTATTTAACTGTTCATGATCTTTTTGGTACATAGACAACAAACTACATCTTCTTGATCTTCCATTTTTTGCCCGAAGCATCTTCTTGATGAAGTAGACAGTAATAGAGCGAGAGACGACCGTTCATCCGTAAGTGAAGAAGAATAGATTTAATTACAGAAACCCTACGAGGGGAATGGGAACTGCGGAGTAATTATTCCGGCGACGACCGTTCATCACCGCCAAAGAATGAACCACGGGCGGAGGACGGTGGCGGATTGCTACTTGGATTGATTCTGCAACGGCGGCGACGAAATCTACGGTCAGCTTCACCAGCTCCATGCAAATCTCGAGTTTAAGAGTCACCATTTAGATTTGTAGAATAAGAAAGAACAATAACTTTCTTTAGTTAGAAAACGCTTTTCGATATCTTTTCTCTATTTTCCGCGTCTCCAAATGTCTACTTCGTCATTGCGTCTTCTTACATGCAAGAACCAGACTTATATATACGAAATATCCAGTGAACAATTAAAATATATGTATAATATCCATACTATTATTTTACTTGAATGGCTTATGATGATTTGACTGGTCGACTAAAATACCACGTAGCATTAAATTTCCAAGCAAAAAGGAAAAATCTTCTATCAATTGCTAGAGAGTTTTTTTTCTCTCTCTCTGGGAAGATGCTTCGTTGGCTTTTGGTGTCTGCGAAGAGCCAATAAATACGTTGGGCGCCTTTATTGTTCATTGTTTCACAAAGTGTCTCTGTTTAGCAAAATAATATCCTCTATTTACTACAATAAAATGTTGGAACTCATTTTTGACATTGTGCTTTTGACTACTTTTACGGTGGAAATTTAGACAAAATTGTCCGTCGAAATGACCGTATTTTGGGTACGATGTAATCGTTGTTGTGAGCACTATGATATAGTGTATTCATACATCAAAATCGGAATAGTTGTGAATGAGAAATGGAAGTGTAAAGTGGGTTGCTTGTAAAGCATAAAATGGAACAAATAATATTTGTCCGACAATGAAAATAGAGATTAAATATCTCTTCATATAAAGTGAAGAATTTGTAACAAGGATTAAACTCTTGAATACTCTGTGATGTATTAGAGAAAAGAGCTAATTGAACCGAACGTAGATTTCGGGTTTCGGATATTACAAATGGTTTAAGGGTGTTTAAAATTTATTTTGGCATAACCATTTGTTAAATATATTATTAATTAAATTAATAATTATTTAATCCTTTTATTTGGTTTTATGAATATAAATCAAATATTGAATGAATTGTGTTGTTTAAGACAATCAATTTGTTTAAGTGATGAGAATTAATTAATCATCATCACTACTCCACTACCTACGTTTAAGAATGAGTGGGACACTAACATGGTCATGGGATCATGTCCTTTATTGCCCATAAATAAGTATAAGACTTAAAATGCATAATAGGCTATATAAATCAAAGCTCACTTCCATTAGATATACACAGATGAGATCTTTCGATCAAAGAGAAAAAAAATAATTCCTCATATGCATTTTTATCTTTGTTTTATTGAGAGTACAACACAGAATACTAGTTCTTTAGCTTATATTTCCGAGTGTTGCGGAATAGTCGATGGTGCGGTTGTATCATGAGATTCTTGATTGCATAAGACCGTCACACTACGGGCAATAAAAGAATTAAGGACATAGTGTCTCGCCTCCGCACAGATCATTCTTCCCGTCATATATTATTGGTAGTACTTGTACTTTTACTTATGTTTTTATCATTATCAATAAAAATTAATCAGTTTGCCATATCGTAGAAATCATGTTCCTACAATCTTAATTCTAAAAAATCCGCTTTTATACGCTTTGTTTTAAATTGGATTTTGACATACGATATTTTAAAAACCAGTTGATATACGGTTTTTAAGAAATATTTTCATAAACGTTTCCGCGAAAAGTTTTTAAGAAACGGTTTTTGCGGAACATTTATTCGTTTTTAAAAAGAAAAAAAAGGAAAAAAAAGAAAAAAAAAATCTTTCTTTTTCTGAAACAAATTTGGGATTGTTTCTAAACCAAAAAATTGGTTTTCGCGATCCGCGAAAAGATTTTCATAAACGATTTTTGCGAACACTTTGGTGATTCCGCGAAACCTTTTTTGAAAACATTGCTAACGTGTTTCAGTATCTTCGGTTTAATATTTTTAAATTGAAAAGTCATTATATAATTCTGAGTTACTAAATCTTGATTAATCTATTGTGGACAGATGGCTAACGTGAACGAAACCGCCAATGTCACTGATGAGGTGCCTCAAGTGCTTGAGACACCCACTCTGGATGCGTCTAACACAAACTCTGGAAGTAACGGAACCCAGACAGCACGCCGTGCCTTGTTCGGGGAACCACTTTCAGTGGTGAATGCTTCGCCAACATTCAACAATGCTCCGTCAGCATTCAATCAAGCTTCCTCGTCAGTACCCAATGTTGTGAGCACGAGACTGATGCCTGACAAGTTTGATAGCCACAGTTTCAAAACCTGGCAAAAGAAGATGTACTTCTTTCTCACTTTAATGAAGTTGAACAAAGTCCTTGAAGAGGATAAGCTGGTCTTCTCTCCGGGAAACAAAGACTCGGTCTACTCTGTCTGAAAAGTTGATGCCTGGGTTCACTCAGATTACCTGTGTAGGGGATGGATTCACGGGCGACTTGTTGGTAAGTTGTACAACGTGTACAGTGATGAGAAGACCTATAAGACGTCAAGGATCTTGTGGGAGGCTTTGGAGAAAAAGTACAAGTCTGTAGACGCGGACTGTCAAAAGTTTGTTGTGGGAAAATTCCTGGACTTCAAAATGGTAGATAACAAGCTCATCATGGACCAAGTTGAAGAACTCCAACTACTGGCCCAGGAGATAGCAACTGAGGGAATGAAAATCTGCGAGAACTTCACTGTGAACTGCTTCATAGAAAAGCTTCCCCCGAGCTGGCTGAACTTTAAGAACTACCTAAAACACAAGAAGAAGGTAATGTTTCTCGAAGATGTGATTTAGAAGTTAAAAATGGAGGATAGAAACCGCGCCAACACTGGGACTCACGCTCACATTGTCAATGTGGCTATTCACAAAGGCAAGGCAAAGGACAAGGGCAAAGGCAAAACCGTTGACAAGCAGGCTCTGAAAGCCAACTCCTCAACGAACTTCAAAAGCAAGGAGCTCCAGAGAAGAAGTTCAAAGGTAAATGCCACAACTGTGGAAAGATAGGACACAAGTCTGATGTTTGTCGCAGTAAAGCGAAGGAAAATGCTGCCCACCTAACTGAGGATGACCTGTGCGCTATGGTCACTGAAGTCAATATGGTGGAAGACAATCCAACTGAATGGTGGTATGACACTGGAGCCACGACCCACATCTACACTGATAGGAGGATGTTTTGGACCTATCAGAAAAGCAAGTCTGAGGAACAAATGATGATGGGAAACACGACAAAGAGCAAGATTGAAGGCCGTGGAAAAGTTATTCTTAGGATTACTTCGGGGAAGGGGATTTCTCTTGTTAATGTTAAGCATGTGCCCGACATGAGGAAGAATCTGATCTCCGGTACTTTAATGAACCAGGCTGGCTTCGGGATCACCTTTGAGGCGAACAAGCTCATCCTAAGGAAGCGCGGTGTGTATCTGGGTAGGAGATATGTCAAGGCTGGACTGACCAAGATGAATCTGCAAGTCGTGCCCCCTAAAATTAATAATGCTATTGTTGATGTTGCAAACGTTGCCTCTACTTCCAATGTAAACGCTATTGCAATGAATGAGAATAACCCAGTTGCTTATTTGCTTGAGTCTTTCAATATTTGACACGAAAGATTAGGACATGTGAATTATAAATCAATTTAAAGATTAATGAACATGAACCTAATTCCTAAGTGTAAAACAAGCAAAGAAAAATGTGAAGTGCGTACAGGCCAAACTCACAAAAACACCATCACCCCGAGTTGAAAGAATAACTGAACCTCTAGGTTTAATTCACACAGACTTATGTGATTTAAAATATTTGCCAACAAGAGGTGGAAAAAATATTTTGTGACATTCATAGATGATCGCACTAAATATTGTTATGCATATCTGTTACATATTAAAGATGAGTCTTGGACAAATTCAAAGACTATAAAAGGGAAGTAGAGAATCAACTTGATAAAACTATAAAAATAGTGAGAAGTGATAGAGGAGGTGAATATGATGGACCGTTTAATGCATATTGTCAAGAAAATGGCATAATCCATCAAACGACGGCTCCATATTCATCTGAATCTAACGGAGTTGTGGAACAAAAAAATCAAACTCTAAAAGAAATGATGAATGCAATGTTGCAGGAATCTGAGTTAACCCAATCAATGTGGGGGGAAGCTTTGCTTACCTCAAACTATATCCTCAAAAAAATACCACACAAAGTTACCGAGAAAACACCTTATAAACTTTGAAAAGGTAATGCGACATCATATAAATACCTGAAAGTGTGGGGGTGCCTAGCAAAAGTGGCAGTGTCACCTTCCAAAAAGGTCACAGTCGGACTAAAAACTGTGGATTGTATTTTCATAGGATATGCACATAACAGTAGTGCTTATCGTTTTCCGGTGTACAAATCTGACATACCAGATATCCATGTAAATACTGTAATGGAATCAAGAAATGCGTCTTTCTTCAAACATATCCTTCCATGTAAAGATAAACAAGGTCCAAAAAGGACACATGAGGAAAGAGACGAGGCTAGCACTTTTGGAACTTCAGTAAATAAAACAGAAGATGCTGAAGAGGAACCTAGACAAAGCAAAAGATCTCGTAAGGAAAAATATTTTGGCGATAATTTCTTGATGGTCTTTCTCTTAGAGAATGAACCAAGAACGTACTCAGAAGCCATGTCTACACCTGATGCGCCTTCTTGGAAAGAAGCAGTCAACGGTGAGATAGACTCCATTATGCAAAATCATACATGGGAGATAACTGATCTACCACCTGTGTGTAAAGCATTAGGGTGTAAATGGATTTTCAAAACAAAGTTAAAAACTGATGGCTCAATAGATAATTACAAAGCTAGGCTCGTCGTTCAAGGATTCCGACAAAAAGAAGGTTTGGATTTCTTTGACACTTATTCTCCAGTGACGAGAATAACTTCAATCAAAATGTTGATAGCCATTGCTGCATTGAGAGACCTAGAAATACATCAAATGGATGTTAAGACGACCTTTCTAAATGGTGATTTAGAAGAGGAAATCTACATGAAACAACCTGAAGGTTTCATTATCCCAGGAAAAGAAGATAAAGTCTGTAGACTAGTAAAGTCATTATATGGACTTAAATAAGCTCCTAAACAATGGCATGAAAATTTTGACAACGTCATGATGTCAAATGGCTTCGACATCAATGAATGTGATAAATGTATTTACATCAAAAGTACTCCACACGGGTATGTTTTGTTATGTTTATACGTAGATGATATGCTCATTATTGGCAGCAATAAAGATATAATCGAACAAACTAAGAACATGCTTAGTGAAAAGTTTGACATGAAAGACATGGGTCTAGTAGATGTCATTCTAGGAATTAAAATCACAAGAACTTCTGACGGAATCATTATGTCTCAAGCTCACTATGCTGAAAAGATACTTGATAGATTTAAAAATTACTCAAGTGGAACAGCAAAAACTCCTGTAGACCCTCAACTTCATCTGACCAAGAACACAAGTGAAGCAGTACCTCAAGTAGAGTATGCAAGGATGATCGGAAAAATTTTCTTCATTGTTCTTAATCTTCGTTCTTTGAGTTTCAGTGAGTTTGTTATGGTATCAGAGCAATCGCGATCATGAGTGTCTCTATCGAAATTTCTCTTCAAATCATCATTTCTTTCATGTGGATCTTGTATCGATTCACCATTTCTTTCATCTTTAATCTGTTTTCTTTGATTCTTTCTTGAATTTGTTGTGTTCGATCTCAATTTTCTCGGCTTTTCTCGACACAATTTCTTCTACTTTACATCTTATATATTTGAGTCGAAGCTTCGAATTGCAAAAATGGCTCCAAATGTTGCAAGTTCATCTTCGAATCCGCTTACTCAAACTGGTGATGTTCGTTCTTCGCAGACTCATAATCAAATCGATCACTATGAAAATCCATATTTCCTCCATAGTAACGATCATGCTAGGCTGAAACTGGTGGTAGATCGATTGAGCTCAGGAGCTGATTTTCATTCATGGAGAATATTTGTAAGTATGGCTCTTAATATGCGGAGCAAATTAGGTTTTGTTAATAGAAAAGTAAAGAAACCATCGGATGATCATAGAGATAGTGGTTCGTGGTCTAGGTGTAATTATATGGTAGTAATATGGATATTGAATTTTGTATCAAAGAAAATTGGTCAGAGTTTGTTCTACATGTCTACTGCTGAAGACATTTGGAATAACTTGCCTTCAAGATTCAAACAAGATGATGCTCCTAGAGTTTTTGAAATAGAGCAGAGGCTCAATACTTTTCAGTAAGGTTCAATGAATATTAGCTCATATTACACAGAGCTTGTGATGATGTGGGAAGAATACAAGAATTACATTAAATTGCCGATATGCACTGTGGTAAATGTAAATGTAATGCATCTTTATTTTGGGAGAAATTACAACATATAAGCAGAGTCACAAGATTTTTGATGGGATTGAATGATTCTTATGAACAAACAAGAGTTTTATTTCCGTTGTAAACTTAGGGAGACGAATCTCTTCACCTTTACATCTTGGAGAAGTTTTCTGAACCCTCTTTAATTTCGTTTATGTCTTTCAATAAAACCATGTCTCTCGTTTCCATGATCATGTCTGAGTAATTTCATTCTTAGGTTTTAGGGATTTCAATGGTTTTCATGTTTTGATGATTTAGGATTTTAGACAAGAGAAAACTATCTTTAGAATTCTTCATCTAAGTGAATCTTAATGCCTGAACTTGATTGATCACCTAGTTCATGATTTTAGGTTGATAAATTCAATGAGAATTGGTTTTGAAACCTGATAAACACTTAGATGAGCAAAATATCCTTAACCAATGAGAATTGATGTTAAGGTATTTTGTGAACAAATCAAACTTGAACCGTAATGCATGCTTAGTCTTCATCGAATTCAACGAGAGTTAGTCTTCATTATTCTAAGTATAGGGATTAAATACTCCAGGAGGAGATTTGTCTAATTCTGTGTTTTGAGTTCTAGAATGGATCTTAATTTGTTTTCTTGTCTGATTTCCTGAAGATTGACCATGATTGTCTACGAAATACCCTGAGACCTGACGCTTTTAGATCACAAAATTTCATTCTTTTTAATATCTACTTTTATTTAATCTACAATTCAAAAAACAATCCAACAACAACTATTTCTGTGTCTTCTAGCTCGATCTGAAACTGAGAATCCTAGTGTGTATCTTGGTCTTTGTGGATTCGATCCCTGAAATACTACTGCGATTTGCTGTGCACTTGCAATGTGATTTAAGGGTTAAAACTTGAGATATCAAGGAACGAGAAAACCGATTTATTGATGAAACATTGAAGGAAGATTGAATCCTTTGAGATGGGAAGGGCACGACCCCAAAGGGATCATCTCTGCCTCCTTGAGACTCTAATCTAACTTAAAACAATGCAACTCTACGACATATAAAGGCTAAAAACAAGTAAATATAGTGTTTGTCTAATATGGGTCAATTAGGTTAAAATCGGGCCTTTAGGGCCTTTCAATTTAGGCTTCTTGTAGAAAGGCTTTCACTTGACTTCTTGGGCTTCAAAAGACTTGTAAGACATCCACTTTGGTCGTGTTGAAGGCTTGATAGAAACAAAAGTCGTGATCATTTAGTTTTATCCTTCCTACGCATCCTTCATTCGCGAGCCAACATGACCAATCTTCAGTATATTTTGTATAACTCTTGATCCTCAACTCTGAATCATGTCAAACCACTTCTATATGAAAGATAGCTCAATTCTCTAGCTCCTTTCCAAATTTTATCAAAATAAAACGGTGGAAAGACCTTCATCTTGGATGATTTTTATGATGCTTGGAAACTGTCCAGAAACTAGTTTTTGCTCCAATTAGCTCCATATTGCTCCAAAGTACATAGTTTGACCTGAAATAACTCAAAACACTATAAATACATGAAAACTACCTTTTCGTGCATAAATTTGCTCAAACACACTAAGAAAACATACTAAAATCTATAGGAAAAGTGGTAAAATATTGGTGTTATTAGACAGACAACCAATGACCATCATAATATGTTCCCTTGGATTTTGGGGTCTATCTGGAAAGCAAAGACTAAAAAATCTTCCAAGGATTACAAATGGAACCAGATGAAATTTTTAGTAAAGCGAGGAGTGACTTTACAACATGAGAAGAAGCACATGTGGCAAAAGTGGAACGAATTGTAACACTGGGAGTTATTCAGGATACATGTGGAAACAAGAACTATATAAATTGTAGCATCGATGGGGGCATGGAAGGACCAAGATCCCACTTATGGTCTAGGGTGGTTGTGTTTAGATGAACAAAGTAGAACTATACTTATTGGGGCGAGAGGTCAAAGACGGAGTCTTTCAACATTACATGCATAAAATGGAAACGTTGATTTAGACAATGAGGATATTCATCGAAAGAGGGATCGTCTGAAACGATTTCGAAATGAATTGCGCTGAGTTGATCTCAATCATCTAAAAATCAGAAGAATTGTCAGCTTTCAACACGTTCATCGAAGAATTCCATAATTTTCTCTGACTCTTATCCCCGTTCTCTAAATGTTATAGCAGATTGTCTAGCCCGACTATCCGTTTTTTATCCTGTGATTGTATTTTTGTAGATATTGTTCCTTGTAATTGAGCAACCAAGATGATATTAATTTTTAATTAGTGTTTTGTTTAAAAAAAAGAAAAAAAAGGAAAGGAGGTGACGTGATCTTTCCCTGGTGATTGCCGCAGACGATCCGAGCCTTTCTTCGTCGAACGCTAGGGCTTCAACCTTCAATTCTTATCTCTTCGTATTCGGAATAAAAAAAAAAACTCGAGACTCCTCCAATGGACACTCTGTGAGCAACGTCAATAATGGCGGCTATGTCTAATCTCTTTCTTTCTCCCTCTTCTCTTGTTACACTGCCTCTGCGACTTCATTCTCTTCCTCTTCTAGCGACGACCCAGGTATCTATTCCTCTCTTCTCTTCCACCGAATCTTCAATTTGCTCCACTATTCGCTTTTAAAAAGTTCTTCTGTGGGTTGGAGACGACCTTTTCAATTAATTAAATATTTCCATGGAAGATTTTTGAGAGATTGAATTGGGTATCGATTTCATCATACAAAAATAGTGAATCATAGGTTTAGCATCTCTTCTCTGGATGAATTAAACATGTGAATCATCATTAATCTTGACATTTTCTGTGTCGTGAGTTGTTGATTTCTCTAGTTTTCGTTTCTTGCAGTTCTCGTTGAGCTATAGCGATTGTAAAACCTTGAAGGTTGCAAATGAAGCTAAAGCATCAAAGAGATTCCTCTGTCGTGCAATTCATTCGGAATCTGGGGAACCCGTGAAGCTTAGTTTTGATAACCTGTTGAGAAAAGCAAAAGATGTTTGGAATAATTCTCCACAGCCTATCAAGGAATTCCCTTGGGATAGAGCTTTCGGAAACTTCCTACAGCTCGTTCTTGATCTCGCCATATCAGTCGTTAAATTCTTGTTTGTTCCCGTATTGGCCGTTTCTTCCACCAGCGAGATGTCTTATTGTGCACATGAAAGGAAACTTGCTTTAGTCCCGTTTCCATTAGTCATTGGTATGGTTGTTGCAGGCATTCTTCAAGAAACCGCTTTGAAGATCTCTCCTCGACTTAAGGTAGTAAAAAAAATAAGAAACCTAAATCAGCTGTTAATTGATCGATCCCATCCCTTTCTATGCATTTAAGATTTTGTGTAGAAAAATGTAGTTTTTTACGTAGCATTTCTTTGTTCTCGCAGGAAGCAGAAGTACCATGGCATTTGATTGTTATAATGATGTTCTTTTCTCTGATTAAATTTCCTGGACCGTACTATCCATATTGGGGGCGTTTAGTTGTTCCACATTTTGCAAATGGAGTATTGTTTAGAGCACTATGGTCCATGTTCTTTTGGTATAGGAAGACCAGAAACACATCAGGAAATCCTCTGCATTTGGAAACAAAATGAAGATTTTCATCAAAGGTACACTAAATTTGGTTTAGATGGTATGTGCCAAAATCCATTATGAGCATATACATAAACATGTGGACATGTTGTTTAGATGTAACTTTAGTTTCGCAATTTATGCATCTTTTGATCTGTTTCTTTTGTAGGCTGGTGTTTCTTTTATGCCAAGTGGTCACTTTGATTAGTTCTGCGAATTATCTGGAACCTAGCTGATTAGTGCATGAGCGTAGATAGAGAAGCTTTCGTCATCTTCAACCTTATGAGAAGTCGAGTTAAATGAGTTTATTATCTTTTAGGCCGTAGGATTATGTAGTCCTGTATTCTTCACTTAGTTTTTTTTTGTGCCAATTTTGTGTGAGAAATATTTCAGTTCTATCACTATCAATGCTTTTGGTTATGTCTAGGCACCTCGAGTTTGTTCTGGCCTGGGGTGTACAAAATTTTATAGATAAGCAAAGAAATTAATCCATAATCTTACACATATTAAGCTAATTTAGTTTTTCAATTGTAAATCTTCAACGAAGTGTTGTTTGCGCTCGACGTTTGTGATTACTATATAATGAAAAACTAAATAAAAATCACTTTAAGAAAAGATGTAAATCTTTTTCATACTGGTCAATATGTGTATAATACGTATAACTTATCGAATGCCTTAATAAGAAGAGTGTTAATTTGATTTTGTTAGAAATAGATCCATTACTTTCTTATTAAGAAATACCAATAAATATTCTTTTATTATTTGGTTTCAAGTCGGTTTGACTCACCAACTTAAAGATACTATAAATAGATGTGATATGTTCATTTGTATGAAAAGCAAGCAATTGAAAACTCATCACTCTATTACGTTCTCTTCATTCCCACCAAAAGAAAATATATTATAATATACAACCTAACACACATATATACACATAAATATATAAAATATATATTAAATATTTAACACGTTATCAACACGAGCGTCTCTGTTTCCTAATCTGTTTCAATACCAAAAAAAGGTAAGATTTATTTATAATTAAGTTATTTAAATTTATTTAATTTAAGTTTTAAATATTTTTCGAAAGGACAGGCAGCGCCTGTCAATTTTAAATTTACGTTTCTTAAAGGACAGGCATTGCCTAAGTTTTTAATTTATGCTTATGCTAACAAGCTAACCATTTTCAGTTTATGCAATTAATTTTTATTTTACGGCATCGCTAACTCAGCGCACAAGATGGCTAGGCCGTCGCGCAGCTAACTNAAAGAACTTTGTTAAATTAAACATACAGTTATCATGTCAAATTTGGCGAAGCTCGAAATTATTGCCCTTGATATTTCTGGAAAGAATTATATGACATAGGCAGTTGGTGCGAAAACGTACCTAAAATCAGAAAGGCTTATTGAAACCATAGATGGTTCAAAAGCAACCTCAGAGGAGAAAAAGG